>JAVYIG010008688.1:0-86490 GCA_035222895.1 Strongylocentrotus droebachiensis | reverse complement strand
CAAATCGAAACCGGGTGCATAACTATTATGCATAACTTGTAAAAAAATACTGCACACCTTGTTATTTAAACCTAGTCTAAATAAGTTATTGAGGTGGCAGCGATTCAGATCAAGTTACACGTACAGTATCAAAAGAAGATATAGAAGTGTTAAAAGCCGTGCATGCCTCAGTGACAGTCAAGTTAGTCACCCCTATCCCCAGGCGCGCCGGAAGCAGTTTGGGATTGGGGGGGCAAACATTCCAGGGGGCTCACCTTCCAGGGGCAGTGACGTAATGAGAAAAAATGTTCGGAAGGGGGGGGAGGCAGACGAAAAATCTGCATCACCACCAGTCTAACACGTTACTTGCAGGTCCCGCGGAACGTTTTTCAAAGTGGAGTATTAACGATCAGGTAGAGCGTAAATTGGGCGTGGGGTCCAGGGCATGAGCCTCGGCAGGGGGTCAAGGGGCTGAGCCCCTGGAAGCTCAGGGGTTTTAGGTATTTAATTACGGTCAGATGAGCACCCAGGGGCCCGCCTTAGGGCCCTTGGTGGGGTCCAGGGGGCAGAGCCCCTGGAAGCTCAGGGGTTTTAGGTATTTAATTACGGTCAGATGAGGCATGTTTTATACCTTATTTGTGACATTGGCAGGTCACTTATTTTGTCTCTTCGTCTTTCTTTCTTTTTCTCTTTAACATACTTTTTCAAAAAGTGAGGGGAGGGGGATGGAGGGGGGGGGGGGGGGGGGGGAGGGGGGGGGGGGGGAGAGGCTCGAGCCCAGCCACTTTGCAGACCATGACATAAAGCCTTCTAAATAAGCGTATTTTTCGTCCGACTGTAATTTGGGAATTTCTTATTTGCCAACAAACGCATAAAAAGGTGTGACTTACAAAAAAAATGGAGAAAAAATACCGGAAAATCATGTCATAACAGCAACATTTGTAAATAACTGGTATCGAATAAGAAATACACCCCCCCCCCCCATCATTACGCCAGCGTTCAGGGGCATATGTCTTCTCACCCCTATAACAACAAAAAACAGACACGTTTTTCCCTTTCTAGCACAATATGTCAACGATATGCGCGTATCGCTATTATACAGTGTGTCCCGAAAAAACTATACACTTTTGAAATGGCTGCCAAATAACAAATATATGATTCTAGGGGGAAAAGTTATATATGTATGGAAAGCTCATATACTCAACTTTCATATGACACCAAAAGTTGCGAAAATAATTCATGCTCGGGGTGAGCACTGCTCACTTTTGTAAAGGGTATGAAAATTTGGTTGCGCAGGAATTAGCCTTCCAATTTGTGAGAGGTAAATCCTTTGGAGCTTACCGAATTGAGGATGATAATGACCAATTTATGATCAATTGTGATAAGTTTGGGTTTGCTGAGTGAAATGTTTGGTTTATGGGATTAACATTTTATGCATGAGTTAACAGGAATTGCATTTTTTATTGTAGCACTGTAACTTCCCTGGTAGACTCAGTGGTGTGTTCATGGGAGTCAGGATGGGGTGATGATACATGTTGTAATTTCTTCATGTTACAAACTGTTATTCTCTTACATCTGTGACTTTGAATAAAAACCTTCACCCCACATTTCAATTATTGTAAGATTAGTGGAACATCTCATTGATTCTTACTCAATACCCAGGTAGGGATAATGTAAATTGAATATTCAAATACGGTTTGTTGACAAAAGGAATGTCCAAGATGTCGGCTACTTATTCTTCAGGTAAATGGTAACTGAAATGTGGGGTGAAGGTTTTATTCAAAGTCACAAATGTAAAAAATAACAGTTTGTAACATGGAAATTACAACATGTACCATCACCCCATCCGGACTCTCATGAACACACCACTGAGTCTACAAGGGAAAGTTACAATGCTACAATAGAAAAATAAATTCCTGTTCCCGTGCAAAAAAGTTTGGTTTAATAAACCATGAAATTCACTCAGCAAATCATGAATGTATCATATCACCCTCAATTCGGTAAGCTCCAAAGGATTTACCTCTCACAAATTGGAAGGCTAATTCCTGCGCAACCTAATTTCCATACCCTTTTCAAAAGTGACCAGTACTCACCCAAGAATGAATTATTTTCAAACTTTTTGGTGTCATATGAAAGTTGAGTTTATGAGCTTTCCATACATATAAAACTTTTCCCCCTAGAATCATATATTTGTTATTCGGCAGCCATTTCAAAAGTGTATAGTTTTTTTCGGGACACACTGTACAGACCTCCATTAATCAATACCGTATAGGTGGCATGCGCAATGTTTAAGAAATTAAATTCCTGTGAACTTTCCTTTTCTTTGAATGGAATTATTATGTGATTTAATTCAGGTTTTTATTATTGTTATGTTCTTTTGGGTTAAAAATACAAACCATGTTTACTCCTTTACTGCTTCTTTTTTTTTTTTTTGGAGGGGGGGGGGGGCGTTTTGGGGGGGCAAAAATGCGTTTTGCCCCCCCACTTTTTTGATTGGGGGGCAACTGCCCCCCCTGCCCCCCCACTTCCGGCGCCTATGCCTATCCCCCAGGGGCGTAAATCCGTACCGAGGAGTGGGGGGGGGGGGGGGGATGATCGGCGATAGCCATCACATACTAGCACGAGCACACGCCCACACTAATTTACGCAAGCGCGCGCGATCGCGCACGCACAAACACACAACACACACACACACACACACACTCTTTATTTGAGTCCCATCACTTAGAAAATGATGTATAATGGTCAGGGGCGTCGCTAGACCTTTTTTAGTGGGGGGGGGGGGGGGTTGGGCCAACGATTACCGGATTAGCGGAGCTAGGATCTCATTTTAGGGAGGGGCGGTAGTGAGCAGGCGAATCACTCAAAGAGCGCGCGAAGCGCGAAAACTTAGACGTTTCCTTAAATTATTAGGAAAAGAAGACGATTTATTGTACCGTTCTCGACTGTTAACCCTTGTCTGAATGAATTCCCCCCCCCTCTCCCGCGCGAAGCGCGAAAGCTTTGGCGTTTCATTAAATTATTATAAAAAGAAGACGATTTGCTGTACCGTTCTCGACTGTTAATCCTTGTCTGAATCATCCCCCCCGGCCCCCCCCTCCCGCGCGGAAGTTTTGGCGTTTCATTAAATTATTAGAGAAAGTAGACAATTCGTTGAACCGTGCTCGACTCTAAATCTTTATCTGAATTCGGTTTACCCCTCCCGCGCACAGCGCGGAAGTTTTTACATTTCATTAAATTATTAGAGAAAGCAGACGATTCGTTGTACCGTTTTCGACTCTGAATAATTAAGCCCTATATTTTATATGAATTCAGTTTCCCCCTCTCGCGCGAAGCGCGGAAGCCTTGACGTTTCCTTAAATTATTAGAGAGAGCAGACGATTGGGTGTACTGTTCTCGACTCTTAATCCTTGTCTGAATTCAGTTTCCCCCTTCCCGCGCGAAGCGCGAAAAGCTTAGACATTTGATTTAATTATTATAGAAAGAAGACGATTCGTTGCACCGTTTTCGACTCTTATTAAGCCCTATTTATCTGAATTCATTTCATGCCATTTTGAAAAGTAAAAACATTGGCCCCCAGTCCCCCTCGATCGACTAGAGCTCACCTGAAATGGGGGGGGGGGGGGGGGGGGTCTCCAAGGCAGGAAAAGCCAGCGAAAAGCCGGCGAAAGGGGGATTCAGAAATTTTGGCAGTCCTGAGATAGGGGGGGGGGTGCTTTCAAAGTGAGGGAACGAGCATACGCGTACCCTAAATAACACTGAGTGGGGTGGCGGGGGGGGGGGGGGGGGAGCCGGGCATCTACTGTCCATGATTGCACTTTTTAAGCGCTCGCGCGCTGGCGTACTTTACGTCTGGGCTATAATAATACCTTGCAAAATAACGAAAAATTATTTCGTTTGGTAATATCAGGGGGGGGGGATGTTTGTACAGGCCATCCCCCTACTTCAAGCCAGGGGGGATGCAGCCCCCCCCCACCCCCCGGGATTTACGCCCCTGCTATTCCCCCTCCTTTCTTCTATCCCCATCCGTCTATTTTTATCCCGTCTGGGATAAAAAAAAATCAGGAACTGAGGAAGAAACGCCCACTCAATTTTGTATTCTGAGAGAACGTAGAATGTAGGGCCTACATGCATGCATCCATGGTTTATGGTTGGTGGGTGTACCTTATTCATTTCCGGGGTTCTCCACTCCCAACTGCGAACTCTTTATTTTTAGAGAAACAAAAAGTATACATCATTTTGAATTCATACATTATGTATGAATTTGAATTTTTCATGAAACCGAAAGGTCAAACTTCACATACCGAGAGCTTTTTCAACTTATACATTTTTATTTGGTTTCGTTGTAGATATTTATTGGAGTGGAAGAAAGACCTTTGACCGGTACAGCATTTTTTTCATGAAGACATTCGCGGAGTGTTTCGGCGCGTGCATCAGTGGTGTACGTGTACTAAAGATACTGAATGCAGCTGTGTAATGTGTATACACACCTCCTATACTGCACTCGATAAATGGCAAAATCTGGCTGTATCGTCACGGCCTATGAGGAAACCCACTCTAAATCGTGACAAATAAATCTAATTTCCGTTAATCTTCCACCATCGAGAATAATACACGTTGCTAATGGGTGAGTCTTCTACGATAAATTTTGTATATTTTGTTTAAATTTTGTAGGAATATAGTATTAAAGGGTTCTGGTAATAAAAATTAGTAGCCCCTCGCTAGATAGAGGCTGACATATCGTAAAGGTGTAGCCATATCGTACGTACATGTACAGTGAGATAGCCCGTTTGTAATGGTACTGAGCATGCGCAGTTAGGCCATAACAACACTGTCTACCCTAAAATGGCAGACAGTGGAAGATGTGACCAAAATAGTGAAACACATTTCGGGGTGGACTGGGACAATGTTGTACTTCTTTTAGCCAAGGCACTCAAACAGGAGAATGCTGATGTATTTCTAGAAGTCTATGACAACTTGATACCATCGAATCTTCCTTCTAAAGAGGTAAAATTTGTTAAACAAGGACGCATTTTTATTCAGTCTGTGTCACCGTGTAGTGAGAAACCATTGCCATTGCATTGACAATTCATTGATGCACGTTCAGCTCAATGTGTCTCGGCTCACTGCACTGTACTACACTGCACTGCACTACTCACTAGATTTAGCCAGACTCGCTGTCAAGTCATACATTTGCATGGAGTCTAACGTTGTTGTAGTTCAAAATAGTCTCTTCTTGTAATATTGAAATAAATCTTGAAAAAAGTTACATAGGTCTATAATATATCTAGATCTAGGTCTAGATCAAGGACAAAGTGAAGTTAACTTCTAGAAAAATCTATAGATCTAATTATTAATGCAAAAATGTGATCCTGGACGTGGGATCAGTGGGAGAGAAACCCAGAAAATATCAATAATTTAATAATGCAGTTGAATGAAGACTGAATTGAAGTTTGAAAGTGAACCTTAGTTAGGTCCAACAGTTAAATTCAGACTTATTAAAGCTTGGCAGCTTGGCTTTATTATCCAGTATCTGGACCTAGACAAGTCGAACTGCTTAGGCCATGTAAAATTGATTACATGTTGATCGTCCGGATTTTTTGAAAAAGAGGTGGTACATGGTGTACCATGTTATTTGATATTATATATTTTAAAATGGCCGCTCAAAATGGCCGCTCGGTACATTTTCCCCGACAGTCGAGGCTATTTTTTTTCAAGATGGCCGCCGACAATTTTTTTTTTTTTTAAAATCAGAAATAGAGCCATTTTAGCAGTGTTTTTCATGTTTTTTTTTCTTTCAAAAAAAAAAATAAATAAAAAAAAATTCAAAAAAAAAAATAAATAAAAAAATAACAAATAACAAAAAATAGGAGGCGGCCCCCAAAAAGGAAGCGGGCGGGGACGATCAACATGAAATCAATTTTACATGGCCTTAACTCCAGGGAGCTCCCCTGTCGCCAAAGCCAAGGCGGCAGAGCTCCAGAACCTACACCGGGAAACGATTCATACAGATGTAGGGTAGAGCGCCTGGTATTCTGTCACTTAAGGGGAAATCGCTAATATTTTGAATTCTTACCTCTTTTATTTGGCAATCTACCCATCAAAAGAAAAGAGAATTATTCCTCTAACAAAAGTAACACTTTTATAGTCACTTAAAATAAAGAATGATGATAAGCAAAATAGATGATAAGCAAAATATTTCTGAAAGAAGACGGAGCATTTTTTTTGCCCAGAATTTGGTCACGCCGAATAGAATTCGGTCACGCGATTTGTGCGTGGTATCTCCGTTGCCAAGCAGCGAAGCGTATTTGCGCACTATTTTCACACAATTACGTAACAAAGCGCTGAATGTCAATGCGTTGACCGAATACTGGACGAGCGCTACCGCATGGCAAGGGTATCGTATAAATACCTCTTGCACATCGGCAAGTGCGTCATTTGCAAATTCGCCGCGATGGAGCGAACACGGAAGAGCTCCTCTTCACACACATACTAAATTCACTGTGACAGCACATGTACATGTAGTTGTTTCGCAAATCGCAATAGACTTCTACATATGGCTATGCATGTTAGCGCATGTGCTAACAGAACGCGGAAGTGCAGAAAGTTGTGCGACACTGACCAATTTCGAGCTAAGTTGGAGATCTTTCCGGGGCCCTATATCTGATTTAATTTTGAGAGTTAAGAAAAGTTGTTCAGCTGCCTGATTTGTGCAAGTTTCATGGCTCATAAGTTATTTTTTAAATTGTTACAGCTGTTGAAACGGCTGTCTGACCGAATGCTGGGAATGGACTGAATACTGGGCGCGGACTGAATACTGGGCGCACTACCCTAGACCTATTGCTTATTGGTCCTATATTTTGGAAATCCCCAAAAGTAGTAATTAAAATTAAAATGTTTTTCGTCTCCTCTGTTCTGGGCATCCGGTCAACCACTTGAAATTATAATTTGAAGATGTCTTCGATGGGAAAAAGGGTGATTCCTTGTCCTAAACCAATTCATCCATCTAGACTAATATATTGTTGATTCAACATTGCGAAGAGTAATACGCATGCGCAGTATGATTATGAATAGTGAATAGACATACTTTCTCTTCGATGTTGAATTCGACGATATACAACTGGAGATCTTGTATTGATAATTTAAATAACCTTTGGCATCACACATGTACTAAATCATGTAGGGTAGCGTGCCCGGTTTTCGGTCAATTTCCAGTATTCGGTCAGACGCAGTTTCAGCAGCTGTTAAAAACTCAAAAATAATTTATGAGCCACGAAACTTACACAAATCGGACAGCTGAACAACTTATCCTAACTCTCAAAATTAAATCAAGTATAGGGCCCCGGAAAGATCTCCAACTTAACTCAAAATTGGTCAGTGTCGCACAACTTTCTGCACTTCCGGGTTTTGTTAGCACATGCGCTAACATGCATGGCCATACATGTATATGTAGAAGCCTATTGTGAAACAACTGTGTGCCGGTGCAATGAATTTAGTATGTGTGTCAATGCTGTGACGAGAACGTACTCAAGTACTCACACTGTTTTCTCGTACTCGAATGATTTCTCGTACTCGAATACTCAGCCGCCATTTTTTTTCTTTTTTCACCCGGACACCTGGCACTGTCCACGCTTACCCGTGCCCAGCGGCCAGGAGAGCGCTGGCATGGTACAATGGGTAAAAATGTTTCCCAGCTCAATCACTGTCCACTCACCACTCCGAAACTGGGACCAAATGTCCGGATTTCTGTTTGGACTCTGAGGAAAATCAATTATTCTGTCATCTTTGGTTTTTAAAACAGCATTGTTTACTATTATTATAATTATTAAATCAGCGTCTTCAACTGCAAATCGAAGTAAATCGCATGAGTTTTCGTAGACGGACCTGGGATACTGCTGCCGTAGTATGGTGGTGGCGAAAAAAAAACATTAAAAAAACCCATTAAAAAAAAACATGGTGTCCGAGTATTCGTCTGTAAGCCTGGGAGTGTACTACAAGGTTATGCACAGCCTTAATGTGTGTGAAGAGGAGCTCTTCTGTGTTCGCTTCATCGCAGCGAATTTGCAAATGACGCACTTGCCGATGTGTAAGAGGTATTTATACATTACCCTAGCCATGCGGTAGAGCTCTTACAGTATTCGGTCAACACATTGATATTTATCATGTAAAAATAGTGCGCAAATACGCTTCACTCCTTATCAACGGAGATACCACGCAAAAATCGCGTGACCGAATTCTAGGCGGCGCGACCGAATACTGGGCAGAAAACTGCTCCTTCTCTCGGAAATATTTTGCTTAGCATCATTCTATAAAAATCTATATTTTAAATGACTTAAAAATCTTTTTTTTCTTCTTTCTAGGGCGAAAAGAGGGGTGCAGTTAATACACGAGGGCAGTTTATACAACGTTAATTACGGTATATGGGGCAACACAAATGGTGGCGGGTTACTTACAATGTACCTCGATTTCCTTATCTTTTTATGCTCATTACTCAGCCAGTACCGTATTTGCCGGCGTAAAGGCCGCAGTATTTTTGGAAGAGAAAATATCAAAAAGTCGGGGTGCGGCCCCTTACGACGAAAAAAAAAAAAGTCAAAACCAACACGAATTTGTACATATGGGACTAGATCTACGAACGGTACAATAACTATACATTTCAACACATCTTACCGACAATTTTATCTTGCATTGTTGACATGAAGACGAAAAAAAACTTCCAAAAACAACAGCTGCCGATAGATTTTGATCTTTTGATGCATTGCAAAAGTAAAAGAAGGGCCCGTTTAACGGGAGCCGCCGCGAAGCATCAAGCACGCGAAGTCGCCACTTTCAATCCATTTCAATGACTACATCACAGAAAATTGCATAGTATGCTATCAGTGCGTGATGGCCGAGAGGTTCAAGGCGGTGATTTTAGTCACATCAACATTTGTACGCAAGAGATCGAATCCCGACTTGATAAATGATTTTTTTTTTTTTTAAATGTCAAAATCGGGGGTGCGGCCTATACGGCGCTGCGGCCTTATCGCCGGCAAATACGGTATACATTTTCTACCAAAATTGTTTGGCAAACGACATTTATTTGTAATCTTGAACATTCAGTGTCAGTTTCGTTTGATTCTGTGAGACTTCATTTTCTTTTTTTAACCAGAACTCAAGTTTATCTTTAAACTTGGAGGCGCTGGTTTTTTGTGACTTATTTTCTGTTGTTGTGTGGGCGATCCCATATCATATTTTGAGATCCTGGTATCTCTGGAATTCTATGTCAATTAAATTTCTATTTGCACCCATTTACAGTCTTAAATTTGTTCTGTTTGGTAGAACATTAGAAACATGGATTAAATTTGACATTGTAAAATCTAAGCATTTGGCATTAGGTTTGTACTGTCCATCAATCTCTTTATTAATGTCAGTTGCTGTATTAAATTCAATGGCTGAGGGTCCTATAAAGATACTATGTCCATTTTGCAGCCAACATCAAATTCTGTAAAACTTTGCAGGAAATATGAATACCGGTATGTCAAATTTTACCGATAGGACACCTGTGAAATTTAAATGTTAGCAGTGTCCTAATATTCAAATTATGCAAGGAAACTCGTTTACTTGCTAGACTTCACTGTCGGACACTAAAGTGACTGACTGGCTTTTTTCCTTCTTTGGTAATAACATACATAAAATGAGCTGTAAAGGGTACATAAGCATTTGTCTACATCAATAACCCATTTCTTGTAATGGCCAAAATTAAACTGATTGAATCTTTGCGCAGCATAAAACGTACGACCATTCTGAAAATCAGATTTACTTACTGGATCTATAGCTCTTAAGTCGATTCGACAATTAATAGTCGTTATTTTCCCCCTTAAAGACATTTTCAAGGCCCCTTTTTTTAGGGAAGTTCTAAATTATTATCTTTCAAATGCCGTTGGAATTTAACCTTTTCATTTTGTTGGCCAGCAAATGAGACATAGTATAGTATTAATGACTGCTTTGAGAGAAATAGTTGTTTTTATACGCTCAAGGGAAGGTTAGAATTGTGCTATTACCCGAGGCGTGCCCAGGGCAATAGCCCAATTGTAACCTTCCCGAGAGCGTATAAAAACAACTATTTCTCGAATATTAAAGCAGTCATTAATACTTTTATATGCCGAAAACAAAAGAGTCAACTAATGACACCACCTTGGCCTTTCTATAGTTTATCTGCATGGTTGTTTTTTATGAGAGTATCTTTGAGAGTAGACTAGATCTAGATTCTAGTCTAAGCAAGATATTTTTACAACTTTGGGGGTGGGCCGGCCCTGTGGGGAAATAGGAGAAGAACCTGCCTCTTCATATGACACCTCACTTATTGAGTATCACCTTCAGGATCACAACAGATAAAGGTTTGAATCTCGAATTGAAAAAAAAAAAATTGACTTTTTTGCATGGTCTTGCAATGCACGTAGACTGCACGTAGACTGCATTGCGTACAATCTCTATGGGAATAATTTTAACACACAACATCGGGTGCGCGATCAGACACCCTGGCAACCGTTCTTTGAGAGTAGACTAGATCTAGATTCTAGTCTAAGCAAGATATTTTTACAATTTTGGGGGTGGGCCGGCCCTGTGGGGAAATAGGAGAAGAACCTGCCTCTTCATATGACACCTCACTTATTGAGTATCACCTTCAGGATCACAACAGATAAAGGTTTGAATCTCGAATTGAAAAAAAAAAAATTGACTTTTTTGCATGGTCTTGCAATGCACGTAGACTGCACGTAGACTGCATTGCGTACAATCTCTATGGGAATAATTTTAACACACAACATCGGGTGCGCTGACAACTAGATCTATTTTCGTCTAGAGTCTATACGTCTATGCTTTTTCAGCAACTAAACGAACGTGTTTATGGATAATTTCACATACCCTTTTTGTTGTTCTTGCTGTCAGCGAGTCTTGCATTTGATAAGTTGAAATCTTGGGAGAGATTCTTGAGCCATTTTTGTCTTGTTTTGTCTTGTTTGGAATTGTCTTGTCTTGTATGAAAATACCGACCAATTTTTCGCACACATACGGTATCCTCGATCGCTCAAACCATTTTTTAACATGTAAACCTCTGGGGTAACCATGGAGACTGACCTATTTTCCCAATACCCATGGTTATTGGAAAAATAGGTCTGTTTTAACCATATGGTTACTGCGAATTTTCGGGAACAGTTAAAGTTTATGAATGCAATTTCGACCAATCAGATTGCTGGATTACTTAAGTGAGGTATATAATACCTTTTAGGGATACATGATGATGACAGTTTGAAAGAAATTTGACCAATGAGAAAAAAGATAACTGTTTGAAGATGATAAAATCACAAGTTGGAAAGTTCACTCAATACCTACATGTACAACTGTACATGTTCCGGTACATGTAGTTGGAGACAAGTCTCTTCTACATGTACATGTATGTTGTAGTTTGTTTGATAAAAATGTTAGTATACGGTAACTATTTCCCATTTTCCTCGGGGTAATTTGGATGGCATGTTTTTGTATGTCTTGCTTTGAAATTGAGAAGAATTACCTTTTTTTCCTCTTCATCTGTGTGTAAGAGCAATATTTCACAGTGACCAGTTTGCCACTTTCTAATTCCCTTATACACTGTGTACATGTATGTACCTTAATCTCAAACTTAAAAAAACTATGTTTGATTTATCTACTTTCATTAAGAGCAACTCGCTGCAAAGCAGCGGTTGACCTTTTAATTCTTGCTGCGTCAGATACTATAGATGTCTCAAACAGGCTCAAACAAACTTTGTTTGCTCAGTTTTTCTTCTTTTTTGGCTATGATGTTTTTCTTGTTAATTGGTATGTCTTTACAGTTTACACATCGTACACATTCATGTACACATGTACAATACATTGTACTGCAAAGTACTATGTACAGTATGTACAGTGTACATGCTAATTGCTCTAGAGCCTTCAAGACCGAATGATCTCTTCACTGGTACACATTTCGAGGGTTCAGTGACACAATGACGTAACTCCATATTTTGCCAAAATGAGTATTTGATATCAAAATTTTCAGAAAAATGTGGGCTTTCCAGGAAACACAAAGGCTTATCGGTAACTTCACCTAACACCTCATTGAAGTCAATGGCTAGTGAAACATAGACATAACTCAAGTGCTCAGTGACACATAAACCACTTTTTCTCAAAATGGCAAAAATGGAGTTACGTCTTTGTGTCACTGACCCCTCGAATTACAGAAAACAACACTATGGTAAAAATATGTTTGCCTGCTCATTTTCTGACCATATGGCTTCACGCTGGTATACAGTGTTTAAGTGTTTGAAGTTGTGTATGTAATACATGTACTTCAGTCAGCCATGGTTGTGTTAAAATACAACTGCATAATAGGGTAGGCCTATGCACAGTATGTAAATGCAGTGTAGTGTACATGTACCATATTGCCTGTTGAGAACTAGAATGGTGTTAGAAAAATTAATATCCTTCTGGCTATCAGGAAACAGAGTGCTTTGATGCCAAAGGGAATCTGCAGGATAACATTATTTCTTGGCATGTTACTACAGTACAGTACATACATTGTACATCTGTGTGTATGTACATATGTATACTGTTAACGCGGAAATATAAGCATGACTCAGAAAAAATTAATATTTATTTTTCAGGGGGCTACATTTCAAGCTTGCCTGCCTGAAAATAACATCCTAAAATTTGTTTTGCATTGAACTCTATGTAAATTTATGGGGGCTATTTCGCCCCGAGCCCCCGAGCCCCCGAGCCCCCGTGTATTTTTTCCGCTGGCATGACTTCTTATGCATGTTTTGAACGGGCTGAATTGCGTTTTTAAAACAACGCAAATTTAAGGACCCGTGGAAATGTTTTGGGGTCGCTCAGCGCGAAAAATGAATCACGCAAAAATAACAGCGTTCACAGTAAAATTGTAACATTTGTGTTTACTGGGGAAAGCCCTAAACCTTCGAGGTTAATACACATACTGTACATTTGAGTTCTTAATCTGTTAATTAAAGAAATGTAGTGCTCAACACGTGTGAATCTTTACAGCATTTTTTAAAGCATTTTATACCAAATATGTCATAACTGAAATGCCAGTAAAGATGCTTTTCATTCTCTTTTACTAGGAAAATAGTACATGATAACAAATATTTTCTGATGAAATGCAGAATGTTCACAGATCAGTATAGTAAAAACTTTTTGTTTATCATTCCATACAGATTGAGCACCTGAAAGAAACAGCCAGACGGATTGCTGAACTACCGGAAAAGGAATTTGATATTTTGATGGCCGGCTCTGTCACTGATTATCAGCCTCAGGTGTTGGAGCAGCAGCAATCCTGTGATCCCCCGAAAGCACAGACTGTTTCTTGCCACATGGCTGCCACAGATGAAACTGTAGGCATCAATGCTGGGGTAGATGGCAAGATTACAGCACCTTCAGAAACTGCTATCAAAAGTGCATCTGTGTTGAAAACTCCCAGCGTATCCTCAGTGCACTTGGACTGTAATGATGTTGGAGCAAAATCTAATTTACAATTAAAGCATGCAGTGAATGATAAAGGTGCGAACAATTTAATTTCTCAGGAAAAGAAAGATGATGTGACTGTGATGAAACATGAAGCAGCATCAAGTGAGGACTCCAAAGTTGAAAATGAAGCTCAACACAGCAACGTTGATATTGGGGCTAGCATATCGTTTGGAATAAAACGGAATGCAACTAGCAGTGTCGGGGATAAGCCAAAGCTTGCTGAGAAGAACACTGTTATAAATACCAATTCACATCGATTGCTTTCAACTAAGAACAAATCTGTTGATAGTACTCAAGGAAGCAAGCCATCTGTTTCAAGCCCTTCCCCGCACACGATAGATAAATTGATGAATCGTGCCGTAGATATAGTTGATGCTTCCGAATACCCTGAAAGTCCAACGTGTCCTAAACCTGAATTCATTGACAATGAGAGCCTTGACCATGCTGATGCCGTAGCCTTGAACTATGTGTCGGGCGGTAGTAACTTTAGTCGCCACTCCCAGGGGAACAATGCTATTGAGAAACCTGTGGAGCGGGAGATGCAGCCCGTGAAGCTAGAAAGCAGGGAGCAGGAGGGATTGTGCTGCAGCAGTAGCAGTGGCAAGCTGCCAAAGAACTATGGAAGCATTGAAACCCCTGAAGCTACCACTGAACCACCCACTGGTATCACTGGTAGTAGCGTAATATCATCCCAAGAGGACGAAATCTCCCCCACTGCAAGCACTACCACTGAAGTTCGTGATGATGGTGGTGGCGGTGCAGGGGGTTCTGAAGTGCAAGACGAACCCACCAAGAAGAAAAGAAAAAGGAAAAAGAAAAAGAAAGGTCAGTAGAGTAGCTAGAGTATGACCAGTAGAAATTTGGCACTAGAGCCCTTCAGTTCTGAACAATTATTTTTCTCAAATTAAAATTCTGAATTTCTTAAAAAAGAGAAAAGGTACCAGTATGCTTTGGGTGATCTTGTATACAAGACCAGTAGAGAGTCTTGTCCCTCATTGATATCAGTTTTTTGTGTGACCACATTTCCATTAAGAGATTTCCTCTGTTGTCAAGACTCTCAAAATGCATAAATATTTTTTCCTATATGATTTCCCCACCTCTTTGTTAAACAAAAAGTGTTTAAATGTTTCTTTGGCATTTTTCAAATTGTTATGTACATGTACAGGTATGCTCCTTTCAGTAAATTGAGAAATGACCTGAGAATGTTATCCAAGCCTTCCCTCAGGCAGGTTTCGACATTCACAGGTGCACAGGATACATGGGTACCCCAAAGTTTCCAAATTATGATACGGGATGTATGCATACAGACCCTGACAAATCTAAATTTAGACCCTCTACAAAAGATAGTGTGGAGTCGACTCATGCTCAGGGTAACATTCAGAAGCACTCCACTGTTCATTTTTCAGTATTCATAGATGCTTTTTACTTACATGTATAGTCGGGTAAAAGTTGATACGAAAGCTCTTTGTCAGCACCTTTTCATTGCATCTCTTTGTACTTATACGTTCTCTCAATCGATCAATACATTCACTCGTTTATATTTTTACTTTTATCATCGGTCTTCAGGAAATGCTGAAGCGGATCCAGCAGGAACAGCCAACTCATCTGACCATGAGAACAAAGGGCTTACATCACCAGGCACATCAGGGGCAGAAGACAGTAATAAGATTACAGAGACAGTCTCACAGCCGTTGCCCAAGTTAAAAACCCAGCCTCCTCCAAATGGGCCTAGTGGAGCACCATCTAAAACATCAGCACTTCCGACGAAGACCAAGAAGGCAGAAAATAAAAATGAAAAGAAACAAACAAATAATGCAAAGAAACAAGTAGATTCTTCAGTTGAAGACAGTAAACCTGTCAGCAAAAGTATATCTTCTATTAAGCCTGACAGGCCCAAATCACTTGACATGTCAGATAAAGATGATGCTCTAAGGACTACATATGAATCCTCTAGTGATAAAAAGCTTTCAAATGATAAGGCGGTTAAATTAGATGGTGATAGATGTGCGTCAAAGGAAGACAATGCATCTGATATTAATTCAGAAAGCGGAAATGATGCGGAAAAAAGCAGTGAGGATACAAGTGTAAAGGCAAGCCAGGAGAGTTCCATGGATGAGAATTTTCGAGATGAAGATGAGTCCAATGAGAATGAGTGGCAAACATATGGAATCAAGAAGAGCAAGCGGAGAGCTCTTGCTGCAGAGGATAGGTACAGTTTTAGGCCTTCACCTGCAGATAATCTTCGACGCTCTTATTACAGTGGACCATTTGACCCTAAATTGCGTAAATCCAGTAGTGAGCCCTCTGGCATGTCCAAATGGATGGATGTCGGTGATAACAGACCAGTACACAGGCATGCTTCCTTCTCACGACACCATAATCTGAGAGAGGAGTTTCACAGCTACTCGCGTAAAGCTGACAATGTACCTGCTGATGAGATTGTTGAGAAACCTCCCCCACCTGTTTCTGCCAACTCTTATGCAGCCAAACTGAAAGCCAAACCACCTGTTCCTCCAAGTGCAAGTGGTAGGAAAAGCCAGGAAAGTCAGCCCGTTGTAGGAGACCATCAGGAAAGCAAAGTGGAAGATGGTAAAACAGTTTCAGTTTCTCTTGATTCTGGTGCAACAGATAGTGGAGAACAACAAGAAGACCCTCCTTTGATAAAACCACCAGAAGTCAAGGACAATTTTGAAACAAAGTCTTCTACATCGTCTACAACAGGAGAATTGGACAGTCAAACTGATCTTAGTGAAATTCCTGCCAAAGCATACAGTAGTAGTGCAGTCAGTGCTGCTACAGCTGCCAAATCAGCAAGTCTCCCACGCGATATGGGCCGTATACCGGACGCAGAATTGCCAAAACAGGACAATACGAGTGCAGATAATGTTGTGCAATATCTCGACTTGCAATGTTCCAATGACACTTATGCAGCACGCCTTAAACAAAGCATTAACAAGTCAACAACAGACACTAAAACACCTAGTAAAGTACTTAGTACCCAGCAGGAAACGTCAAAAGCTAGTGATGATGTGAAACCAGCCAGGACAAGTAAACTAGAGATCAGCCATAAAGCTGTCAGCCTTGACTCTGCGCCACCTGCTCAGGCAGTGGTGCCCAAGAAATCATCCAATGCCAATAGTAAAGACAAGGACAGTATGCGGACAGTCAAATCTGAAACCAGCCTTAACCTAACTTCTGAGGGCACCCCTGTCATTCAGGACAACTCCTTTCCCTTTGAAGCAGAGCCAGCAGAGAGCTTCGACATCACATTCGGCTCAGTGAAATTCTGCGAGAGTGATTTCGAACTGATCGACGATGTGACGCAAAGCAACCAACAGCAGAAGGGTAAATCCGATTCCAAGCCCGTGCCTCGACCCTCTTCTGTCAATAACCCAGAGAACCGAACCAGTGCCAGCTCTCCTTCCCCTCCTAATCAGGTCAGTTGTGCTGATCTGGAAAAGGCCTGGATTGCCAAGAGTCCGCAGAACAATGACAGAAGTGACAATCACCATGACCGGAAGACTACTCCGGACAGTACCTCTACAGTGCCATCAGTACCTGCAAGCCTTGCTGCCATTCTTGCAAGTGGCAATAAGAACAATACCCCAAATGCTATAGTGGGAGAGAATAACAACTTGAAGAAGAAGCCGCTGGATCAACAGCAGTATTGGGCAGCCAGATTCAACCATTCAGAATTGGCAGATATGCTTCTGAAAGGTAAGAGTGGTTCATTTACTTCTTAGGAGCCTCTTGTAGTGATACCAAGGCCTGGGGGGCATTTCACAAAACTTGTCATCAGTGACAAATCACAGTTTTTGTTATAAGCTATTGAAATCCTTGCTTCTGATTTGTTATCAGCAGATTTGTCACTGATTTTAGTCATTTGTCATTGAAGAAAGGCTTTGTGAAACGGGTCCCTGGTGATACCACATACAAACCATTCTCAAAATCAAAGTCTACAACTGGGAAATGAATTAAACAAACAAAAATTGCAAAATTTTAAGAGAACGATCCAAATCCAATTTTTGGTATGATTTATAAAATAAATTGTGATATAAATTTATCAAATTTTATTTGAAGATCTGAGATGAAATGAATCCAATACTTCAAGATCTCAATATAATGTTAAAATATATTGGTGTGCAAAAAAAGGCAAAGCCTATCCTTGTTTTATCTATACTGCGCCTTCTGATCAGAAATGATTTATTCACTATAGTCTGTTACATGAGTTTGTCTGTTTCATTTCTACCACACAGAATGGGAGAAGCTGAACTTTGAGCTAACCAAGCAGTCGTCCAAGGTCGTCGTCTATGAAGAAGAGTAGGACTGTCAAAGACTTGGGGGGTGTTTCACAAAGATCCTAAGTTGAACGTATCTCTAAGTTGGACTTAACAATTATGGAAAGCTGTTTGCATCTATGAAAATATTTTGTAAAAGTTATTTTAAAAGGCATAAAATGTTGATTCAAATCAATCATATTGTCTATTATCAAGGAGATTTCATGTTCTTGATGTGGAATTTATTTGCTTTTAAATATCAGTTATATTTTTTATTTTGAGGCTACAAATGGCTCTCCATAATATTTAAGTCCAACATAGAGTTAAGTTTGACTTGGGATCTTTGTGAAACGCCCCTAGGTGTCTAACGTACTGTAGTGAACCAGGTGCATTTATAATGCATCATTCTTTTTGTGTGTACATTTTGTACAAACTCTATTGAAAAGAAGGAAAAATGTTTTTCCCCTTTTCTTACATGCTTTATGCTTTATCAAGTCTGTTGTAGTGTTTTCGATACTTTTGACATGTTTTTTTCTTGCAGTAGGAATTATGAATGGGAATACAGATCACTACTTCTGTAATCCCCTTCTGTAGCACATGTGCATGGGCATTTGAGTTTCACAAGCTACTGTTATGATTGAACGCATAGCACTTTGAACAAGGAAATCCCCCTCTTTTTTGTTAAGGAATAGTAATTAAAGTTAGTGCCATTATCTTACAGGTTTTCAATTTGTTAGGAACGGTGGAAAAGTTTTTGACTCCTGGCATGATCACTGCAAAGTACAGATTTTCAAAACATGTTCAGAATCAAGTTACGTGAATTCGCATTTGGTTTGAATATATGTCAACGTTGAGAAAAATTTAGTTTAATTATTCTTTTTCTGAATTTCCCATTCTGGACAACCAACTACCCCTAGAGGACAACTTTTCCCATTGTTATATTACCCTCCACAAATGATGTGGGAGTGCAATTGTATACAGCAATGTTTTTCATTACAAATCAACATTTTAATTACAATTATAAGGGTTTGATATAAAAGAATGACTGCAATAATGATGGCAGGATTGTTGGTCTCTTTTTGGACCCCTCACGATAAGGTTCCCCTAAATTAAATAGTATGTCTAGTTTAAATCCCTTTCTTGATTTTCACATTTGCATTAAGTTACATGTATAAATGTACATTATTATTATGTAATGTGAGGGGGTTTCAGAAGTATATAATTCTCTTGGATATTGCGGGCTAAAGTGCAAGTGACCTTTATATGTACATTTTGTTTCAGATTTTGTATGGAAATGCGTTTGTTTTGATTATGTTGTGTTTTACCATCTCTTTTGTTAAATGCCAAAGAAATCTTCCATTTTGGTTTGAGATGGAATAGCCCATGGTCCTTCTGAGCCTGACCCAAGCGAGGCCAGTACTTCTAATGCGAGCAGTGAGTCTATAAAGTAGGAATCGGATACGAGCGTCCTGACATCAGTACAGTATCGGATGTAGTCTTTGACATGCGAGAAGTGCCACTATAGTTATGCCAACCCTCATAGTCGTAGCCAGGAATCATACTACCCTACTGCTCATACTACAATGAAAAGGTGCTGATGAAGAGCTTTCTTACCAACTTTTACCTGACTAAAGATGGAAACTTTCATATACATGTTAACTGTTTTGATACATGTAACGCCACCCATATCACCTTCCTTGCTGGATTTTGGAATTGTGTTGCTCCTTCTGCCAAATTTCATCCATTGCCTGAACTTTCAGACCGTGGCATGCTGCAGAGACGTTGAAGTCCATTTATAGTTTCAGTTAAGGCTCATTCAGATACGATGCGGTAAACTGCTGTACAAAAACGACAAGGTTTAGTTACGTGTGAATGAACGGCAACTGTGAGCAACCAAAGGTCCTGCGCATATTCACTCAGCTCTTTGTTATGAGACAGGAAATGTGAAGCGTACACTTTACGTCGTCGTAAAAAACCGCTGCGATTTTTGTTGCATCATATCTGAACGAGGCTTTATAGTAATGTTTCCTTAGCCCCTCCGTAATTTTAGTGACTTGAATCGTATAGTAATGATATTTCTCTTTTTTCTTTCTTCCTTTCTGATCTGATGTATTTTCTCTTTCTCTTTTCCTTCACTACACAAAGAAAGTACTAAAAGTAGGTTTGCACACTCATGTATATATACGACAGTAGAGGGACTAGCTTCGACTTGCAATATTTTGGCATTGTGCAGCTTGCGATAGTCGACTGGATGGATTGCATGAAAGGAAGAAAGTTAATTGTAGTATATGAAGAAATAGATTAAAGTGTAGATTTTAATAAGATTTTGCTTACTGAGGGGGAAAAAAATGTTAGTAAGCAAGAAAAAAAAAGCTAAACTTTAGCGTTATGTATCATAGAATCTTTATCTTCTGACATGTTGCAATATGTTCTGTAAATTGTACATGTTTTCTTGTGGACACCTGTACAGGGATTTCTGCACCCAATAGATTTAAATCAGAGTTAACGACAATGACATCGGGTGTAGAAGATGTAGAAATATAAAACCAAGAAGTGTTGAGAGAAGTGTGTGAGCAGAGAGGGATTGAAGAAAAAAAAACTATTATTTTTGTACATTGTCAGCTTTACATATGTTTCCATAAACGGCGAAGAAGCAGAAACAAAAAAAGGAAAATGTAAGAGATGATTTTGCAAGAGAAGAATAGATTTATCTTTATAGTTCGTAGTTATTGTGAAAAAGTTAGGATTGAAATAGCTTATTTTTAATTTGGGGAAGATCTTGTTTCTTTTCTTGGTGGCTTTGCTCCGTAACCTTTTCAAAGTATCAGAGGAATGGAGCGTGAATCTGTAAGCTTTAAAAAAAAAAGAGAAAAAGTGAAGGAAATAATTTTGCATATCTTGCATTCTTATTCTTTATTGTGTATGCACATTATGGATTGACAAAATATGTACATGTTACACAAATTTCTTTCAGCTGAGTGCATGCAACATGGCTATGTTATATAGGATTTTAAAGCTTTGATCATAAGGTAATTTATGCCCCTTTCACAAACCCTCAAGCGCTCATAATGGGAGCACTAAATTGTTAAAGAAAATGAATGAACAGAAGCTGTTAAAAATTGTGCGCATTGTTTTAGTGCTGCTTTATTGTTTATAGTAGCACAATCAGGCGCAAATCGGGGGTTTAAGAACATTGTTTCATTTGCTTTATTTTATTGTGCTTAGTAGGAGAATGGGTTTTCTGAATAAATTCTTACTACTGGGAGCCGTGATGTGAAATAAATCTTGCAAATTGATTAAGATGATTAAATCATCAATATGATTCATGTCCATTGCGTATATGACAAGAAAAAAAAAACAATATGAAAAACCTCTGTTGATGTATAAAAAAAAAAGAGAAAACTCTGAAACACATTGAATGTTTAGCCATTCTTTTTCAATGTTAAAAAAACTTGCATGCACAAGTATTTTCTTGTGCAGTTGTACAATATTGCACTGTTAATTAATGAGTCGTCTACATGTAATAACCAAGTCTAAGTCAGTTCATTTTAAATGAATGAAAAATCCTTCCATTTCCATGTTTTCTTCTGAAGATTTAAAGAAAGAAAGATGGAGTTGGAGCTTGTGATAAAGTTAGTTATGTGTGCAACCCCATGAATTTTCATGCACATCAGACATGTATGATTTGTTTTTTAAAACAAAAACCTCTTTATTTTGAATTAATTTTCTATAATTATACTAATAGATTACTCTTCTCTATTAGAATTATAAAAAAGTAGTTTCATTTTGAATTTGAATATTGACATGTCTTTAAAACATTTTTGCTTTTGGAAAAAAAAAAATGAAAAGAAAAAAAAAAGTTTTCAATCATTACCAGTTGCTTGCTTGGTAAATTGGCCATCAAACTGGAAATATTGTATTGAAGTTGAGGGACGAGCTTGCCGTAATGTACACATCATAATCTGTTATCAGTGGTTCATGAAAAACTAAGTATAAAGGTCAAGAACATCGATATTTTACCACAGACAAGACTTCATTCTTATCGTCATTTATGTAATCAATACATGTATTTGATTTCATAACATTTCTGCATGAGCTGTTGCAAATTTTTTTCTTCTATTATGAAGCGTTGAAATTGGAAATTCTTGGAATATGCCCTGCTTACAATGTATTTGTCAGTATTCAAGGAAGTATTAGATGCGTTGCTATTGCTAGAAAAAACAAAAAACATTTTGCTCTACGATTTCGCTTGATGGTATTAAGTAAGGTGACCATTTTGGTATGTTGTACTTGTACATGAATGTACTTTGTACATTGTACAGTACATGTGGCTTGCAAGAAATCATTTCTGGCAAATATTCTTTGGAACTGACACCCCATATGAAATCCCATATTGTGTAAATAATATAAAAAGAAACATGTTTAAAAAATGCTTCCAGGAAAAAATTGTGATGGGATGTGAAAAAATACAATTTATTGAATAATTGTTAGGCCATCTCTGTAAATTCTTCATGTACCTTTGAATACACAATCCATTATTCCAAGCTCTAACTCTGCTGTGAAAATGAACCTACGCTTCCTGCCTGCTTTGTGATATTACATAATACTGTTTTTCAAAGTGACTATGAAATGCAGTGTTTATCAGGAAAAGGTTATAAGCAATGTCATTTTGATCAACAACTCAATAAAATTACATTATTTCTGGTGATTATGTTTTGATATTACTGATACAGAAACAAAAGTATGATAACAATGCCATTCAGCTTCTCTGTCTAACACCATGTTTGTTTTTTAAAACTTGATATTTTTGCAGTGTAATTTCATTTGTTATTTGGTATGTTTGTAACAGCCATGCATATTTATTGTTTATTATTAGTTTCTTCAGCATTTTTTTCACGCAATTATCATCTTAATGACACTTTTTCGTTTGTATGTATGCATGTGTGTATGAATTGCAGAACTTGTTTTGAACACTGCACTAAAAACTATTTTTAACCTTATTCATGGTATCTTTTACTTTCCACTAATCATCCAATTTGCCAGCATTGTTTTGACTGAACTTTCTGTTTTTAAATTTATTTTATTTCTACAAGATAAAATTTGTGCTATGTACCATCATTGTCTATTTTATAAGTCTGATTTCGTAAATTTTTGCAATTTTCAAGAAATATCTATCCTGTTTGCGTTACAAAACTATTTAGCACAGCTACAAACAAAGATCTTTTCATGTCAGATGTTCTGGAAGAGACAGATGGCATCTTATTCATGAATATGTAGATTTGCTTCTTTGACTGGATTTTACATGGTTTATCCTCAAGGAGTTTCTTATGTTATCATTTTGTTGTCATCAAAGTAAAGCAGTTGATAGTGGTATTGTGTGAATTAATCGTGCAAATTAACAGCTCTGGGCCCTTTCTTGAAGAGGCGTGATCGAATGGGATCGATCACAAGTTTTTCAATCACTCGCAAACTTTCAAACTCCTGCATGTATCTCCCGAGTTACCAGAGTTGTGATTGATATCAGGTTTAGATCGATATGGGTCATTTGCAACAATATGTCTCACGGAAGCAAAAGCTTCATATTACACCAGATCCGCTCATCAAAGAACTAGATGCAACATATATTTTATACTGGATTAGCTGCTATTGCTTCACCAGATTTAGATGAGGATATGTTTGTCAGTTGTGTCCATACCATGACAGACCAGTCCTAAAAGTCAGACTATATCCCACAATTTTGATTTCTTCAAGAACCTCAAATCATTTGTGTGTGAAATTCTGCAGATCGTTTGTTTGGATGGACTCGCCTCCTGTGCAGCTTAGATATGCATATACTACACAAATTGCTTTGAGATGGATTTTGCTTCCGACTCTTGCTACCAGTTAAAGAAATCTTGGTACTTAGCATTTTGACAGTAAATATTTTGTAATTGTAGGTCCTATATATAACTTGCAACTATATCAGAGCTGATTTATTTAGAGTAAATAGAACTACTCTCATATTCTAGTTTATAGTTTAATTTCTATATATTATTCTTTAAACATTTCATCAAGTGATTAATGATAATGAATCAAAGTCAACAATTTGATTTTTCTATTTTGAAGGTTTTTTTCTTTCAAATTGTCACATTTCTTGTTCTTTTCAAGCTTATTCTACAATCTCTTTTTGATGGTGATTTGAGTTGATGTACCGATGTATACATTGGGCATATGATGTGGGCTCATACAATAAATGAAGCAGAAAAATGATCTGCTCACAAGTTTAAATATTCAGATGTTTGTATCCTTTGTGTGTGTACGTGTGTGTACGTGTGTGTACGTGTGTGTGTGTAGTATAAAGGTAGATCAAGTTAACCTTTTCAGGACAGGATTTATTTTTAGGGCTAAATTGATCACTTCTATTTTTAAGTTATCAATTAATTTAAGGATTAAAAAACTTTTGGATGCAGTGTGTACATAAATGTTAGCCCTTTCTACCCTTTTATCTGGCATATGTTGTAGGGCTGTGAATGAGAAGTTGAGCCAAACCACAAAATGTGGAATAGTTGTCAGGAAAAAGTCAAACACGATTAGTCCACCGATTCATGAAGTGTGAAATTTCAAGGTCCTTACTCTGTACTATTACTGTACAGCCTCGTTCAGAAATGGATTGATGAAATTATTTACTGTCCGACATCTGTCCCAGTTGCATACACAAATATCTTGAATATTATCTAAATGTATATGTCAATGAATATTGCTAATTACAAAATCTTGACACTATGAGCATGACTGACAAAGAAAGCGGACAAAATATACAGTTCCTCAGGTAGACAAAGGAACATCCCTTCACTGCTATTATGTAAAAAGGTGAATATGCATGTGACACCTGTTCTACAAATTTTTACATAATAGCAGTGAAGGGATGTTCCTTTGTCTACCTGAGGAACTGTATATTTTGTCCGCTTTCTTTGTCAGTCATGTTCATAGTGTGATGACCCGAAGATCCCCCCCCCCCCAAAAAAAAAAAATAACAAAACGAAGCAAAAAATAATAGCAATGCCCACAATAGAATTTTAGTACAAGATAACCATCTGGTTGGGTTTTATTGAACCTTTGCAAATATCATTTCTAATGATGAATATAGAAAAATACAGACAATAAAGAAATATTTTTAAGACACGGGTACAAATATTAGATTGCATGATAAACATATTCAAAATACTTGTATAAACTATATAAGAAAAATCGCAGGACTTTGGCTATCTGGTAATGTTAATATAAAGGACTCTAATAAAATACATAGAGGATTCTAATATACTGCACTTCATCAATATCATATTATTACAGCTGTAACAGCAAAGAAACAACAGAAATATCCATGAACAGTTAACTACATAGAGAGAACCAAGAAACTGTTCAGAGGCACAAAATTTTATTTTCGAAACAGAAGACAACAGCATGGGCTAGAATCATTGCGAACAAGTAAGATCACTTTTTGGTAATGATGGAAGCTGCCAGAATGAATCAACAATATTTCCTAAGATACACCCATCGTAAGAGAACCATCTAATCAATGAACGTGATAAAGATATATCCAAATAGAAATGATAAGTTTCACTATATACATGTGACCATACAATTGTGTGCCTTGTTATGCCTCATACATGTAACTCGATAATCAATGCAAAATATATGTAATTTACTTGTCGAGTAGACTATTATGTTCACCTTCTCAAGGTGTAATAATCATGATTTTTTAAAGTTACTTGACAAAACATTTAAACATTAAGATGAAAGACTTCTAAAGGAACTATACAAAGATAACATAATTGCATCACCATCTTCTTGTCTTTTCAAACACTTCTTTGCACTGAGTACACTGAAAAATATAATTATTCATATTATACTATAAAGCAATTAATTAGTTATTTGCAACATAATTATTTACCTGATTCTTAATGTCTATATCTATATCTATAAAACAGCCACTTAAATTCATCTACTAATAAAGTTTGTGTGTCTGAATAATAGCCCAGTTACAAAATATTTCAGACTTCTTTCTAGCCAAAAAACACAAAATAATGAGCAAAATTGAATCCTCCTCAAAACACTAAAAATAAACAATGCTTTTCAAAAAGGTACCCATTTCCTTTTCAATTTATCCCATTAGACATTAAATTTCTCTCTTTCTTTCTCATCAAAACAAGCTAAATTACAGAGTACAGAAGATTAATTTATCCTCAACAGCCTACTAAAAGAAGGAACGATAGCACTTGCAAAGGTACTCTATTTTTTCCACCAACTATCCTAGTAAAACATTCACCCATTGAATACTAAGTCTAAGATAACCAGGGTTGGGGTAAAGGTACATGTAGTTAACAGGATGATGTCACTCCCCTCCACGAAAGAGGTGCATTTAGAGAACAAATATGATTACTTCTTCCTCAATATACCCATAAAATGAACAATAACTTTTGTAAAGATAAATGTCCCCTTTTTGTTCATAAACGTAAAACACCCATAGTCCACGTAATACCCCCCCCCCCCCCCCTCCCAAGGAGATAGCTTAAAGGGAGCAAACATGGCTAAATATTTCCCAACCCACTCATACGGTGATCAATAACTTTCATAAAGATACATGTACCCCTTTTTCTTCCAACCATAAACATTTCATTCCTCTCCTGCATAAGAGGGCGAATAGAAAGCGAAAGATAGCTTAGTCTTCCTCGACATGCTCGATGCCTCGCTTAGCTGAGAAGCCACCCAGGAGCCCTTGGGCAGTGTTGAATAGATTGATGGGGGTTGAGCCGTCCGTGATCAGGGTGGACTTCAATCCCAGCGAAGAGAGCAGCTTCACCTATAAAATGAATACAAAGAGGAATGTGATTAATCAGATTGTACTCAACTCAAAGTTACTATCGAATAAGTAGAAATAGAGAGATATAGAAATACAGTCAAACCTGCTTTGCTTTAGCGACCACCTGTATAGAAAGACATCCTGTCTATAAAGACCACATTTTCCTTACCCTTTCATATGGTTCTCATTGAAACCTGTACTAGAGGAACCTTTTCATGGCTCCCTTGAGTGGTCTTTATAATACAGGTTTCACTGTACAAAATAAGACAGAAAGTTGTTCATATTGCACTCATTTTAGAGTCTGACAATCCTTTCACTAATATTTCTTTTGGTGCATCTTTATGTAAACCGAGCACTACAAGTTCACATCAGCTACTACAGCATTAAGAAAATCAAAAGTGACATCCCTTCAAATGTAATCCTTTACACACTGAACTTTATTTCATTATCAAATTAGACAAATCCAAATCTTTTCAGGGAGAAAAAAATGTAGTTTTTTAAGTCCAAAACACATTGTCCAATGCTCACATACTTTTCTTGGGCAAGAATTAATGCCCACACTTCAGGGAAGGGGTTAAGAAACCATTCACGTACCTGCATCTCTGGTCCAGCCATAGCCATGGCCTTAATTTCAGGTTTTCACTATATACATGCGACCATACAATTGTGTGCCTTGTTATGCCTCATACACTTAACTTGATAACGATACAAAATATATGTAATCTCATGGTGAGTTAGACTATAATGTTCCAATAGACTTTCTATTGGAACATTATAGTCTAACTCACCATGAGATTGCAATAGCTACATTTTTTTCTCTCCCTGAAATACATTCATGATGAAATTTATATGAAGATTGAAACGGGTTAAGAAACCATTCACGTACCTGCATCTCTGGTCCAGCCATAGCCATGGCCTTGATGGTGTCAGCTCCGATGGACTGCACCATGTTCCTGAACCTCTCCGTCTCGATGTCGGACATCTGCTTGGTCTTGTTGACCTCCAGAGCATTCTGCTCCCTCACGTACTTGGTCTCGGCTTCGCGAGCGTTGGTCAAGCGTGAAAGCTCAGATTCCTAGGAGTCGGGATAAAACAAAAATCAAACATTAAATATAGTTCAAAGCTTGTGGCATCCTCTCTATTAGAATAAAAACTAATATAAAATATATCCTAACAAAGCATTGCAGCTCAGATTTCTAGGAAATAAGAGGGGTTGGGATAAAAAAATTCAAACATTAGAATATGGTTCAACGCTTTGGGCATCCTCTTTACAAGAATTATACAACAAAAATATATATATATCCTAACAAAGCTTGAGCATCCTAATGGACACACAATTGTAAACTCTTTGTGCTGTGTTTTAAAGTGTATTCTATTAAAGCCTATCTGCACTAGTTTGGCCAGGAGGGATTAGACCTCCCTGCATGGTCACTGACAGGTGGTTATCTCGTTAAATCAGCTCTCAATTAACATAAGAAAAAGGGGACTATAGGGGATTAATGGTCACCGATTAGGCATTTTTGCTATATAGAGGGCGCAAGTAGCTATAAGTAGTGCAGTGGGGATTTAAAGCATGTTACATTCCTACAGATCAGCAGGTTAGCTTCACTGTTCCACCTTTGGGTTTAGTGAACTGAACACAAATTCTTTATGAGGGTGTCACTGTACTTTAACTCAGATATGCATTTGATATCACCCATCAGAAGGACAATCTTAATATGATCAAGCGTACGCAATTTATACTGTATTACATGTCGTAGCAATCTCATCCAATTCTAAAGCTGCTTCATACATTATAGTACCTTACTCTTGAAAATTCAAAAATCTGCACACATTGCTCCGCACGTTCCCACCATTTAAACAATAATATATCTCTTCCAAACGGCCAGTCAAGGCAATATAATCCAATAAAATACAGCAATTAATAAAATACTACACAGCATATGATTAAAGACTCACCGATTCAATCTTGGCTGCTTCGGCCTTGAGCCTGGCCTGGTCCACAGCAGCCTCTCCCTCGATCCTGGCAGCTTCAGCTCGGGACTGTGCTTCTGCCTTGGCCTGTCCAGTGCTCTCCACGGCCGCACTGTTAGCCTGAAGCTCCAGCAGCTCCTTGCGAGACTTCTCTGCCTCAGCCTCGTCCATGATCTTCTGGCGCTCCAGGCGACCGCGGGCCTCCTGCTCCAGACGCTCGGCCTCGTGCCTGAAAGTGAAGTAGAGTTTAGAGTTTGATTAAATTCATGTCAACTGATTCCATTATTGAGTTTTATATATATTTAATTAAATATCATGTAATTTTTACTTGGTTTTCACTCAATATTGTGGTCGGTAAATATTTTTATCATGACTTTATGATATTATATACGTTTGATGAATTTATTCAATGTTTTAGTGTAAGCTTTTAATATTCAGGACCAGGATGTAAACCAGTCCTTTCTGATCTTGTTTTCTTGATGAAATATGTTCAAATAAATAAAACTCTTGTTATTTTGATGATTCGCACCGTTTATTTGGCCCCAAAGTTCTGATCCAAAGATTGACTATCTTGTACATACTTCTCCTGTCAATAAACAACTGGGTGTACCTCCCACAATGTAGAAGGACGCTTTCTCAACACATGTCTAGAAGTAATGTTTAGTTAGTCAAACATTCATTTGCCCTGAATCAACTTGTAAACACTCACACAGTAGCATATGATTTCCCCTATTAGGGCCATTAAGACATAAAGAAGTTCAAGTGGTTTTAAATGTTTCAAAATCCCTGTAGCAAAATTGAAATGAGGAAATGCTTAAATTTCGGTATCTTGTAGTAGATACAACAGGGCATATACATAGGGACCATTGATGCCTACATTCATGTATCTTTAATCCTACTTTATTGTCTCTTCTCAAACGATTGTATGTTAATTTTTTTCTTCCCCCAGTCATTTTACAAGGTTGCTGTTCTGCATTATCTGAACATGGCATGAGAGTGAACATTCTTTGTATCTTCAAAACTGTAAAAAAATTGTGCATCTCTTGAAACAATTTTTTTTAAATCGGACCTACCGTTACAAAGTCATGTGACCTTTTGCATGTCAGCAACAAAATCGCTCATTTTCGTGATTTGTTTCCAAAAAATATGGAAATATCATTTTTTCAATAAAAATCTGTGTCCCCCTTACCTGGCAGTAGCCTCCTGTGAGTTGGTGGTGATCTCGATGGCCAGCTGGACAGACTTCTGCAGGGCATCCCTGGTCCTCTGGTCTACAGGCTCTACAGACTGGATATCAATGGAGGTAATGACCAGGCTGTTCTGTGGGAACAGGAACCGCTCCCTAACCTTGTTCTTCTCATCAAAGCCAAAGACGGAGGCACGGATGATCTTGGCTGAGTTCTAATGATGCAAAGAACGAAAGGAAAATTGAATTGAATATTAATGATAATTATAATATAATAATGTCTTATAGCCTCATCAGTATTCATACTGTTCTCCCCGAGGGCCCTGCAATCATATCATTACCCCAGCTTTAGCCGAGCTATCATGAAAAAGTGCTCAAGTATTCAAGGAATTTCTTCCTACCGGGTACCCATTTACCTCACCTGGGTGGAGTATGGCAAATGTAGATTAACGTCTTGCCAAAGGACATTAATTGATGGCGTATCCAAACCAGAAAATTCTGATTCATTGTGGCATAAGGAGAGGGCATTAGTCTTGGGTGGATAGGCGATGGCTTTTGATAAGTGGATGAAATGCTTATGAGCAGTACCAATTAGTGGAATATTGGAATGGGACCTTCTCACTTTTTCCCCTCTATATTTGCCATTTGAAGGGGGAGGGGGAGGGGGCTCTGACTTATCTGGAAATGTATTCTTACCATGTTGTCCCCTCATTAGTTTGCTCTGATATATATGCATGTTCTGCAGCCCAATCAACAACAACATTAGTCTGATATCTATCTTCCCTATCAATCGAATTACAACCCTTTATTTCAAACTACAAAATCAAATCCATAAATTCACCATCAAAGAGAGGATGCCTCTTGTGGCATGATACACAAACATGTATGTATCAAATTCATAAATTTATATTAAAGCCCATCTGTAATAGTTTACAGGAGGGATTAGACCACCCTGCAAGGTCACTAACAGGTGGTTATCTAATCAAATCAGCTCACACTTAACAAAAGAAAAAGAGAATCATGGCGGGGGGACCAATGGTCACCGCTTAGGCATTGTTTGCTATATATAGAGGGCGCAACTAGCTATAAGTAGTGCAGTGGGGCTTTAAAGAATTGAATGTACCTTGTGGAAGTCATCAAACTGGACTCCTGCGACAGCTCCTCTGATTCTGGAGGCGATGGCCTTGCAGGCATCACCGATGAAGTCAGGTACACTGAACAGCTTGGCTGCGGCTGCCACATCGGTTTTGTCTGGAACATCAAAGTGCCTATCGCAAGGAAAGAAAGAGTTTATATAAACATGGGAAGAAGTTCTTTCAATTGTAGTATTGGTGGTTATTTCACCGTACAGCTAAGAAAGCATAAATGCTTGTTAGTAAGCAGCCAGAGGACCTGGTAATGAGGATTAATGCCTTACCAAAGGGCACTAGCGCATCAACTTGGTTTCAAACCCAGATCGCCAGATTATGAGACTACTGCTCTACCAACTGAGCTATCGCGCCTCCTTACTTTTAATGATTCTTTGGGAATTGGACAATATCCCTCTTTACTCAATATACAAAAGCTTTCCCCAATTGTCTGAATATTAATTACATAAAATGATAAATGTACTACAATCTTGATATTTCTCCACATTCCTTGTGCTGGAAGGCTGCTAGGTGTACTTGAAAATAAATTCAGAATTTTCTTTAGTAGAATGAGATACAGAGAAATCATTTACGCAGCACAAAATTATAACACAATACAAACAAATACAGAATACCTGTAATTTTTACCCTTTGCATGACCAAAGGATTTTGTTATTCTGTAATTGAATACTCTCGGTTAAAGGAAACATCCATCTCCCCATTGCTAAAGAAACCACAGATATTTATCTGTATTCTATTACACCAAATAAAACAATAGTCCCTGATGACTAAACCCATTAATATAAATCCTCCTTGGAATGCTCACCAGTTGTAGGAGAGCTGAAGCTGCAGGCGGGCATGGTCGGCGGTCTCGATGGTGATGATATCGGTGCAGAAGTCTGGACCTAGGAGTAGGCAGAGGGCCTTGATGACGTTGGGACGCTTAGGCTTCCCTCCTGACAGGCTGAGCTGGGTGAACTGTTCATCGGGTCCCAGCATAACAAGCTCGGGACCAAAGACAACCCTGAAATGAAGAAATCAATACCACAATGTTCAAATCATTTCAGAAAATTAAGTATAAATTTGAAACATGCTCAATTTTGTGAACTCACTTATCTCTTTGTCACTATGTGTGAGCTGTACAGAAAGTCATACCTCCAAGAAATGTAAGGGAATAATTACCATGATCAAAATGTGATTTCAAAGGTAAATTGAAAAATACATTACATATATATTCATGAACCTGTTTCTACTATTTGCATGTTCTACAGAAAAAAGTGAATATCTGACCGCATCCACCTAAAGATAAAACATCACTGTATATCATAAATTCCTTTGTAATAATTATATGCTATATTAAAACTTAACATTAGGGTTAGGGTATGATATAATATCAAGGAGCATAAATGTATATGTTAATGGCTTCAATTTCAAAAATGCACATTAATGCATCAGACATATCCTTAAAGGTGTTGTAGTCGAGTGGATATGTCACCGGACTGTGGATCGCAAGGTCTGCAGTTCAAGTCCCACCGTGGCACTAATCTCCTTTGGCAAGACATTGATCTACATTTGCCACTCTCCACCCGGGTGTTAAATGGGAACCCAGTAGGATGCCAAAGCTAATGTGGTTTGATTAGCAAGTGGCGCTTGTAAAATGACGCCTGGCTGGATTGCTCCCCAAGGAGTGGAGAATGTGCATACATTGTCTGCGGGTAAGCCTGAATCCAATGACCAGGGTAATAATATATATCTGTAAAGCGCTTTGAAAGGGCCTGAGGTCCTGAAATGCGCTATATAAGGACGAACTATTTTTATTATTATTATTAAAAGTATTTTCCATATTCTCACCTGGCCTTCTTCTCCTTGTAGTCATAGATCTGTACTGCAGCATTGTGAGGCACACGGAAGGAGATGACCCTCGTCTTCTCCCTGGCCTTAGGGGCTCCACCTCCTCTCCTGTCGCTACGGTCGGCTACAGGATCCTTGGCGCTCTGAAGGAGCTCTTCCACGGCTGGAGACAGCTCCTTGGCCCACAGCTCCTCATCCTGGCTCAGCATGTAGGTCTCTCCTGTCACTGCTCGCACCTGGAGATACAGAAGGAGGGAGTTGGAACCGAGTTATAATATCTGAAGTGCAATTCCAGTAATACTTCCAAATAAACACCGATATATCCAAACTAGGTAATAACCAAGTAATGGTATCTGAAGTACGATGCCAGTAATACCTACAAATAAACACTGATACATCCAAACTAGGTAATGATCGAGTTATGATATCTGAAGTGCAATTCCAGTAATACCTACACATAAACACTGATACATTCCAACTTGGGAGTTAAATGCCCTGAAATACACATTTCCTTAATCCTTAATGATTCTCAAGGCAATTCTAGATGAACACAAGACATTTTGAACAGTTTGAAACAAACTAGATACAGGTAAAACCCCAGTCTGCTTGTAGTTACAGTCATGACATAGTCTGCATGGGTCTCCAAATAGCCTCTAGAATCCTTTTGGAGGAAATCTTTTCTACTTCAAAATATGAAGGAAAAAGAAAAGATCCAAGAGAAAATAAAATAATTGGATTGTGAGTCTTGATGAAAAAAACTAGATACAGGTGTCTGCTTGTAGTAACAGACATGAAATAGCCTGCATGGGCCTCAAAATGGCCTCTAGAATGTTTTCTTCTTCAAAATATGAGGGAAAAAGAAACGATCCAAGAGAAAAGAAAAAAATTGTATTGTATGGTTTTGATGAAGAAAAAAAAAGTTACCTTTCCGGTCTTGGTGTCCCTGATGTAGACTCCTTCGTTCTCATCGAGAGGGATAGCCTTACGCCTGGTGACGACCTCTAGCTCCACGGTAGGTACATACTCACACGGCCCTCGGATCATCCACCTGTCTCCTGGCTGACGTACAGCTCCAGCCTATAAAAGAAACCAACCCAAAATTAGTCCACATTGATAAAGACAATAATAAAATACAGTCAAACTTGCTTTAGTGACCACCTGTATAGAAAGACTACATTTTTGTTTCCCTTGAAAATGCTTTTTCATTGAAACATGTATTAAACAAACCTGTCTACAAAGACCACTTTTCTTGTCTCCCTTGGGAGGTCTTTATAGACAGGTTTCACTGTACATGTATTTATTGTAAAACCAGTAAGTTTCATATTCTGTAAGAACCTGGCAATTTTCATGGCTGGATCCACCAATCCAGAAGATTTCTTTCATGGAAGTTGTTGGTTTTGCAGCATACAGCACAATATTCATCCACATGTTTATGTTCCAATGAACCGTCTAATTTAATGCATTTTTGAAAATGCCTATTCCAAGGAATGTACATCTGCTTGGCATGTAACTTGCATCCATCTATGCCCTCATGCACACAACATTTAAAAACAAAAATCATTATACAGTCAAACCTGCTTTAGTGACCACCTGTCTACAAAGGATTCTCATTGAAACATTTACTAAAGGAACCTGTGTACAAAGACCACTTTTTGTGTTTCCCTTGATACGCGGTCGCTATCTATCCAGGTTAGACTGTACATGTATCATCCATAGTAACTTACAGCATTAGCATCCTTGAAGGTCTCCTGTGCTCTGAGGATGAGACCCTCATCTTCACCCAGGATGAATACAGACTGGATGCCTTGCTCTAGAGTCTCACCAGGTTGGAGGAAGAAGGACACTTCACCCTGAAGGAAATCAAAGAATTAAAGGAGAGAAGTAAATATCACATATCCATACATGGACTTATAACAATATTTTAATTGATTCTTATACCCCAGTCACACAGATAAGATTACAAGGATGAAAGTAAAATAAAAGTTCAGACTTTTTTGAAATATACTATAATACAATCTACATTTTATTGATTTCATATTGATGTGCATGTACTTTGATTAATCCATATATAGAAAGGTTGCATTGTGGTTTTCCTTAATAAAGATAAATAATGTAATACCCACTCTTCTCCTTGCACTTCAATGGGATTTATATAAAGATTTCACTACTATTATCAAGCATATGATACCCATGTAGTTTTGGCATCATAGAGTGATATTAATGCAAGTTCTTATAAATGCATGTCAAATAGATCATCAAAAAGTATTGAAAATCTAATCTTCATTTTCCATGGTAATAACGAACTTAAAATGGAAATTATATATATTCTAACAGTCAATAAAGGGTACTTCAACAAAAGAAATATGTTTTTAAACACACAGGGGAGTTTTGCAAATTTTCTATCTCATTTTTGTTTAACAATATTGCAAATTTGACAATGAGTTTTTTAGTGAAGATCCAGGCTATAAACATTGCATCATTAGCACTTACCTTGACCAGCTTCTTTTGTCCAAGCTGTGGCTTTCCATCGGGCCCTACAGGGTCCACGATGACACAGTACTGGCGATTGGTCAATGTGTTGATGTCCACAACTCCTACAACCTATCAGAGATGAGAGCACATAAAATTATCATGATTATCAACAGCATTTCATGAGATACAAATTTTAATCACTTTCATCAGAATTTATTAACTGATGTATGTTAAGCTTTAAAAAAAAATTGAAATAAGGTACACACAAGAAAATTGAAGAAGTACTGATTTGAACTACTATTTACCAGTAACTTTACACATGTAACGGTATATAGGACAATTTTTTCAAAAGTGTAGATATAAATGTTCTTTTTTTTAATGATACTGTTGAATGCATTATCTGTTAATAACAAAAGATTGCAATATTTCACAAAATACTGGTCCAATAAGGACAATGCACAAAGTAGAGGAGAATGGTGTAGTTTCTTACCTCTTCATATACATCAGGAATGTGTGCATCTGTGTCAGCCATATTGATCAGCCACTCCTCACCATTCTTCCTTGTCTTGCCCTTCATATCTACAAACGTGCGTGTGGCTCTTAGGTGAAGAGCATTCTTTTCTGTGAGAACGTAGGCATTGACGGTATCGACGACCTCCTCGTACGCCCCAGGGAGGTACGCCCCGACCTTCTTGACTTGCCATTCTTCACCGGTGACCCTGGCGGTGCCCTCCCTGTCGTTGGTCTCCTTACGAGCCCTGAGCTTGATAGCCTGGTTGGGTCTGATGATGGTGGCCCTGATGGTCTCGTCCACCACTACCTCCTTGCGGGGGATGTAGGTCCCGGGTCCCTCAAAGAGCCACTCGTCGCCAGCGACGCGCTTCTGGGTTCCGTCCTCAAAGTCAAGGATGGCTCGGAGCCTGAGGGCAGAGTTGGCCTGGACTACCTTCAAGGTAGTGACAGCCTGTATGCGGGGGGGGGGGGGGGGGGGGGGGGGGGGGGGGGGGGGATGCAGAATAGAGATGATGGTAATGATTCACTGTATTTCCTCACTGTTACTCAACTTAAGCCAAAACATGGGTCGGTCGGTCAGAATTTTTTTTTTTTTTAACTCCCTCTTTTGGTTGATATTTCTCAGTTTTGAATGCTTTAATACATTTTTTTCTTCTAAAAAAACAGTAAAAAAAAAAACTTTTAAAAAGCCGACCATAGATTTCAAGATTTTGGGGTCTGTCGCAAAGGGCAATACAACATCTTTTTTTTAGGCCTTATATACAGGACATTCCTTACTGTAAAGCCAAGCAGAAATGTCAAGGTAATCTTGAGATGTATATTGAGGATGCTAAGCTCAGATTGAAACATATACACATTATAATTCAATTAGGAATATAGAATTTCAAAGAAGCTTAGAATTATGAGCATGTTGCTATCAATCAACTAAAGACTGAGAAATCTGAAAGAATTTTGGGTTTTTTCCAAAACTGTACAAAGAATTTTGATATCCAGTATCATACCTGTAGGACAAACTGACATTTATCTCTTGATATGGAGATGATAATATAACGAAGTTCACTCTTGAAATTACCATTTAACCTGGGCCCGTCTTATAAAGAGTTGATATTAACCGCAACTTATTTGCGCTTGATACCAATCGCAACTATGTACATAAGAGATAGGGGACTGCAAACTTGGAATTGATTCTGATCAATTGCAAGTCTTTATAAGACGGGGGTCCGAAGCTCCAACTAACACTTTGTTTGTGTTTTTCAAGGGGATCTACACCAAAACATTGGGAGTCTGCATGAACCAGGCCCCTGTTTTTGACCCGACACTTTTGGGATTGGGTTGTACCAGACCCCTTGAGGTCAAGCCCTGACCAAATGCTTTGCTGCAGATTCAATCTTACCTGCTTCAGAACTTCCCCAGGGTAGAGAGGAAATGGTTCCCTGGCTAGCCTGATCTCCTGGTCAGCGTGGAATAGTTTGACCTGTCCTAGGTTATCATAGACCACCTGATCGGTATCGTTCCTGACCACTGGGTTCTCTATGATGCAGTAGTGCCTGGGAGGGATGGTGATCATCTTCTCGGGACCAAAGATGACCCTGGAGTGAGAGAGAGAGAGAGCGAGAGGGAGATAGAGAGATTAGGATCAATCAGTTTCTGCTTGAACATATATGAATCACCACATAACTTATCTTTGACAAAATTAATAGCAAAAAGAAAATTATTTCACTAACTGTAAAGATGCCATTGAATCTCTACTTGCTAGCAGGACTTTATCCACTATTTTTCAATCCTCCCTTAAAGCTCACATGCAAATGATGTAAAATAGAAACATAGCCCAATATGAACTTAGCAATAGAGCATAGAACGCAACTTTTTGTATGTAATTCTATTTTAGTTGCAGTGCGTTCTCTTTTGAATGATTGTTGTTTTCTTTTTGATGAAGTAAATTTTTAATTTTTAAACATACACAGTACGTTTGTAAACAATTGGTACAGTATGTAATTCATGAAAACCTTCCTTGTAATATATTTTTTTCTTCAATTTATTAAAATATGCCAAAATGGTGGTTATAATTTCTTCAAAAATTACCTACAAATATGACGACAATAGCAGCTGTTCTACTCTCCCTCCTATTTAATATAGGTAACAATTACAAATAGTCCAGGGGCGTTTCACAAAATTTATTATCAGTGACAAATGACAGATTTTGTTATAATCTACTGAAATCCTTGCTTTTGATTGGTTATTAGCAGATTTCTTCACTGATTTTTGTCATTTGTCATTGAAAAAAGGCTTTGTGAAACAGGTCCCAGAAAAGAAAGTACAAATTGTTAGACCTACCTTTCATGGTCCTGGCGTATGTAGGTCTTAGGACCCACAACGACCTTGGTGACATTGTCATTGTGGTCCAAGACATGGATGTAGAAATAGGGCGGGATTCGGAAGATGGACTCATCCTGGTTGCTACCCCTCTTAGAAGCCATGGCTGCTGGTCAAAGGTCAATCACTTCTTCTCAAAGATTAAAGGTCAAATTGGCGATGGATGGATGTACCTCAGAGTGACTCTGGAAAGCAAAAATAAAAAGTTGCTTAGAAGTTACTTATTCAAACCTACTGTATAGCTGACTGCAATTAAAAATTATGTGAGACTGAAACAAAATTAGATATCTTTTTTCCCCTAATACTTGGACCACATTCATGATTATGTCACACTCCTCAAAAAAAGACATCAATATCAAACTGAAAGCATTATAATCTGAAGATAAAAACATATTACATTTGATCCAGATCAGCTCTAATTAAAAACATAAATATCTTCTTTGATTTATTACAGCATTCTACCTACGATATGTATGTTACAGTACGCACATGTACATGTATCATTAACCTTTATATGCATACTGTAGGCTTACATGTAATATGCTATATAACTGATCATTCAAGTACGAGGTACAATGTTACATTAATAATAAAACCCCTCAATAACATGTAAACTAATCACTAATATCAACCAATGAATAATTGAGCAAACAGAAAATCCAGCTCAAGCTATACTGCAAATATTGATCTTTTGTAATATTGATGTCTGATGAATGCATGGTTATGACACACAAGTGCAGAGATACATGTATGTATGCACATGCACTGCAACCCATACTAAGGATAGTCCTACAGAGCTTGTACCTCAGTCATAGTCCCATAAATTGCCTAGCTGTTCAAAAAAGTTTTTTTTTTAAATGCTCCTATGGCAATTTTCAACACTAACCAAATTCTTAACTTCAATCTAACAATATACCAAATCCTTACCCTAAACCTAACACCCTATAGCATCCCAGACCCTAACATTAACAAGGTTATTTTTGAAGAAATTAAGCCCAGAGCAAATGTTGGATCACTATTCCAACCGTATAATTCAGATTTTAATCAGGCCTAGATTCTGGAGGCCTGCCAGTTCTATTTCAACCCTCGACCAGTAGACACTAACTGAACATACCAAGGCAGCCAAGCTCTCATTATTTTATGCTAGACCATCCATCTGGAACACTTTACCACAACACCTCCGCCTATGTAGTACAGAAGACACTTTCAAAAAGAAACTTAAAACCCAACTCTTTCCATCTTGAATCCATAATGTATGTTTTGAATATATCATTTCGTTCATAATATCTTAATTACTGTTCCTTATTTGATTGTTATGATATGTACGTTTCTTTCGTTTGAAATAGCGCCCTGATCAATTTTTTCTGTAATAGCGCTCAATAAGAATCAATTATTATTATCGTTACACATGTTTTGTCTATAATGTTGACTGCCAACAAGAAGGATGCATGTTACTGCTATTTACAATACATACATACATGTAGCTCTTTAGAGCCTTCTTGCAGGGAGCTGATGTTTTATCAATCGATCCACCCACCTGGCCTTGGCCCCACAAAGATAATCGGTATGCAAGAATGACTTTAGAATTAAACTTGAGTGAGGAGAATTGATTATGGTAACTAATTAGAACATCCTGCTATCTCGATTAGAACAAAAGGCCATTTCCTCCACTGTGCTCTAAATTTTGGCACAGAGTTTCCTGTGCAATCTGTAAATTTACTTCTGAACCCACCCTCTACTAATCTCTAGGCCCAAACATGTACTGGAATCGATAATGCACTAGTGTAATGTGTAGGATGGTTAATCCATTATCATTCTAACATGAATACAGTGTGAAATCTAGCGCACGGAGTGGATCACTTCACTAGAAGCACCATTATTGTTTATTATATTTATTAGTATTATTTTGATTTTTTTTTGTATTGAATTATGTTTTGGGACCAATTGATTAGTGGTAAAAGCAAACATCCAACAGCAAAGCCCTATGTCTATGGGCGTGTTCATGCTTCACTTTTTCTGGCTAGATCGTAAACTCACAAAAAGATGCGTTTACAATTTGTAAACGCGTTTAAATGGGGTCAACGCACTGACCTCTAGTGGGTTTACGTAGCATGCACAGTGAAGGTTTGCGAATCCAGCTGGAAGACCAATTAAGGCCACACAAGGAGAATTGCCTGGATGAGCCAGAGAAGTAAGCATGAACAGTACACCGTGGAACTGCGATCACGATGAGCGTTTACGATGAGCATTTCAGATCGCTCATTTTACCTTCAAAATCAAGCATGAACGCGCCCTATACCTCCCTCTTCTTTAACATAAATATTGGCATTACAAAAACATAAAAAAAATATAAAAGCAGCTTCAGTTTGAAGAGGAATATATCGGTAGTCAAGCTTATATTTATTTTTTAAATAAAAAAGAAAATCATTTATCATCACAACATAGTGGGGGGTGGGGGGGGGGGGGGGTAAGAAGAATACAAACAAAGTATTGCACCACCTAACATCATGCTGAAAAACAGCATTAGGAGTTGAATATGCCAGAAGTTTCGATGAATTGCACCATCCTACATCATACTGCTTCAATCTGTTGTATTGATTAACATGATGATATACCCCAACGCCGGGCAACATGATACACCACAACACAGGGCAACATGATGCAACACAACACAGGGCAACATGATGCAACACAACACAGGGCAACATGATACACCACAACACAGGGCAACATGATGCAACACAACACAAGTCAGAAGACAATTTAGCGCTAGACACCACACTGCAAAGCACTGTGATGATGACCTGCATGTGTCACAACAGGAAGATCATTTAGTTAGTCTAACAGTGACTTGCATGATTCAGGAAGGAAGATAACAAGGTCTCATCAATCAACACCATGCCTTTACACCTGTAACAGAGATAAATGTAATCCATGGCGCTGCATTCATAAAAGCATAACGCATTTCAAATCTCTGTAATGTACATCTTATAAAATGAAGATACATGTAAGTGAGTATGCGACTAGTATACGTATAAACATTTAGTTTGTGCATATATCCCTTTTTACATTCCCCACATGCCATTTAATAACATGTTAACAAAACAACCAAAACTACCCCAGAGCAACCACCCCCTAATAGGAATTATTCCAAAAAAAATGCTGTGGTTTACCACATCATGTGTGAATGATCCTTTTTAAAGTATAAAGATATTTTTTTGGGGCACTAGAATACTTGTACCAACATGAGACAACATTGAATAGAATGTGTGCATGCATGCAGGCTGCAGTGGAAAAAATACACGGGCGCTCAGGGCGAATTAGCCCCCAAAATGCCCCAAAGGGCCCTCGAAAGTCATAAAAGAGCCCCCCAAAATTTGCATAGAGTTCAATGCAAAACAAATTAAAGAGTGTTATTTTCAGGCAAGCAAGGTTGAAAAGTATAGCCCCCGAAAATTTTAAAATATTTTTTTCCCTGGTAGGCTGTCGCATGTACACCTGTAGTTAAAAAAAAACTGTACAAGAACTATGAAATCCAGTTGGTCAGCCAATAAAGGAAGAGGAAAGGAAGAGGAGATTAAAGAAGGAAAGGGGGGCGGGGCGGAAGAGGTAGCGCTTTCTTGGAGACCAACTTGAATATTCTGTGGATTGCACAATCTTGCATCAGATGTTCTTGTTGCACCATCTCGAATCAGAATCACTTTCATTTTAATACAGCAGTCAATGATGTATTGTGGTGCAATACAACTAGATGAATGCATTATCATGCATGGTGTTGTTCGGAGAAGATTATGTGTAGATGACTATTGATGAGACATCACTGCCCTGCAGGGAAGATGCCAGCAGAATGTGACTGGCTGCGTACAGCTGTCAAGGTTGATTTCAAAATGATGATGGGCCTCTATCAAAGTATTAAGACTCGGAGCTCTCAGAGATGTCACAGGTAATTGGCTCACAAGCTGTAACATGTACCACCCCCTTAAAGGATCATGACATACAGTATGTTCACCACATGAACAAGTGTTATATACAGGCCAGGATTGAAATTTTTAGGGCCTGCATACATGAGCCTCAGGTTACAGTTCTGATTACTTTTTATTATTGTTGGGGGGGGGGGGGGGTTAAGTTAGTGTCAAGCCCTGAATTATCATTTAATAGAGTAGTATTTAATGTGAAGCATTGGGATTTCCCATTGATTCACAGGAGCTCAGAAAGTATGCAGGAAGGCGTGTTTTACTTTAAGCATTTCCTGTTTATTTTCCACTTTTTTCTCCCAGCTCTTTAGAGCTACAGTATTAAAACGTCTCATGAATTTCAAAGCTCCAATATTCTTCTTCTTCTTTTTCTTCTAATTAAGTCTGCCTCCTTCAAATTGACTGAAGATTCTTGAAAACTACTAACTGTATTGATCTCTGTAAAAATATTCTGCCATATGCATGCATCACAGCCTTTCAACTGCGATGGAAATTTGCTTTTAATGAAAGCATACATAGGCCTACAAGAGACGCATACTGGTCAAAGAAAACTTGTGAAAGTTGGATTGAAATTTGATTTACGGTATATTGGATGAATATACAGTTGAACAGCAACAGTATAACAGGCATGCAAGACAAGGAGAATTAATTGTCAGGGAATAAACTAGACCGAATTTTCCGTCTCTTTCGTTCGTTAGCCTCTTATTGTGGTAGGGTCGGCTCTCTCTTTAGAGACGGAAACGGACTATACCGCCAAATGTGTAGGTTATGTGGGCAAATTAGTACACCAAACTTGCAAAACTTATCCCCGAATTACTCCTTTCACAGGATGCATATCTGCTTCATTTTATATTGTAAATTAGGTAAAGGCTTAACTACTTCGGTTCCACTTACTAACTTGACTGAAATAATCCGTTTAATGGTCCATTTTTAGGAAATTATGGGTCAAAATCGACATCCATGATAAAAATCTTGCAGCGGGAGTTTAAACTCTCGCTGCGCAAGGATGTCGATTTTGACCTTTACCTAATTTACAATATAAAATGAAGCAGATATGCATCCTGTGAAAGGAGTAATTCGGGGATAAGTTTTGCAAGTTTGGTGTACTAATTTGCCCACATAACCTACACATTTGGCGGTATAGTCCGTTTCCGTCTCTACAGAGAGAGCCGACCCTACCCCAATAAGAGGCTAACGAACGAAAGAGACGGAAAATTCGGTCTAGGAATAAACATAACGACTTCGAACTCATGATTTTTATTTGGACATTTAATGAATATTTAGACTACCTCTACTTCATTTTGGGTATGTTTTAGTAGGGTATCTCCACGAGGGAGTTACAGGTCAAATTTTGGATAGGTTTCAGAACAAGTGCCTTTTTTTCTTCCAATGAAGTTAAGCAAAAAAGAAATTCAATCCTTTTTTTCTGGACTAGACTACTCGTCCTGCAACTTGAAAGGGTGGCACAGTAAAATTAATTCATATGAAATACTGAAAGCAAAGGTCAAAGTCTTTTTCCTCCTATCCACACAAAGTCTTTTTTTCTCGTATCCACATTCCACAACCCACAAAACAATACCGCGGATGCTAATTTCAATTCAACTCACCTGCAATAATAATGGGCACTGCTCTCACCAGGCCGAAAAAATGTAGATCATTCCTCACTTTTCTCACTCAATTTTACTACTCGTCTACCACTGTGCAGTGTCTGCCTGTGAATGTGTCTATAGTCTCTCCATTTTAAATCTTCAGATAAACTAAAATAAAATGTAATTTTGCTTCTGCTTTTATACTCACCTCGATAATCCGGCTCTTTCCAATCCCCCTGTTCAGTCCGACTCAAGAATATTGACCACAGTTACGAGTATTGCATTTTCTGTATGCAATCGCCGATGCTTAACTTCCGGATTCGCATATTGCCTATCCTCGTATTACACGCGTCTCTATGGCAGCCCAAAATAGCCCATTACGTGATTGTTTTTGCGAGATGTGTTGCAATCATTGACCAATCGCAATGCGTGGATTGGTCTCCAACCCCTGGGAACGCCTCACGAATTAAAAGGAAATTTGCATAACAAAATGTGTGATGACGTCTTATTTACATTGCAGATGACGCTGAAATCTGAAAATAGAGGCCTCATGAGCGCGAGGGGTCGTATAGGACTACTAGTCGTACAAATAAAATATTCTGCATTTTGAATGTCACGGAAGTTCTCCGAGGCTCGCCAGACATAGCAACAGAATCGGCAATGTATACCAGCTCACCAAGATGTTTTGGAATTCTACCCTAACATATAACATTTTGACACTGTCTAATTCTATGATAATGTCCCAATACCCAGGGGCGGATCTAGCTTTTTGCTAAGGGGGGGGGGGGGGGTTTGACCAAAATAATGACGATGCGGAGCATCGTCCACGAGCCGCGATGTGGCGAGCCGATTTTTTTGGGGGTGTTTATTTGAACCCCGTAAGTGATGTTTTCCTGGCATCTATTAACACAATGGAGACCATAAAAAGCAGTGCATGATAACGTCTTTTTAAATCAAGTAACAGTTTAATACGTACACAGTTATATCCAGAGTTATCATGTGTTTGGTTAAGTTACCAGATGAGTTGAATATCTTCTCACAATATTTGCACTTGAAAGGGTTTCTCTCCAGCGTGCGTTCTTTTTTCTTTCTTTTTTTCTTTCTTTTTTTCCCTTTTTTTGGGGGGGGGGGCCGCCCAAGGGGGGGTTTAAACCCCCTAAACCCCCCGTAGATCCGCGCCTGATACCAGGGGCTTCCGAGCGATTTCCGAAATGGGGGTGGGGGGCTCCAAGAAAAAAGGGCAATTTCTGGGGGGAAAAGGCACCTACAAGGGAAATCTCAAAGCGAAAATATACAATTTTTTTAGATATTTCATTGTATATACCCCTACATTGTGATTACATTATTATCAGGGATGATTTCAATATTTGTTTCACGTTATACCCTATACAAGATATTGCTTGAGCATCATGCTTTGCAGTTGGGTTAGATTGTCTAAAAAAGTATTGTTTGCGAACGAGCGAAGCGAGCGGGGATTTTTTTTTTTAGATGTGTGAGGTCGCAGTGCGAAAAATTACATTTTATAAAGAGGAAAAATAAGCACATTCTCCTAACGGCAGACTGAGGACCTTTGATAAGTAACATAAGTATATCATCTATAGATGCGTGCGAGCGTAGCTTTGGGAGAAAATTGCTTGCTTGAAATTAGCTAGAGCGCGTATAGTGAGGAAAGGTAAAGGGGACACTTATCAGGAAAGAAAAGGTGCCAAAGTACAAAGAGTAATTATCAGAGGTGAAAATTGGGCACTTCTTACACCCTCAAAAAGAGGCACCCACCAGGGATGAAAAAAGTCAGTCATGAGAATAGGAAATGAGCATTGGTCGACGGAAAAGGGGCCCCCATCAGATTTTAATAGGGGCATTTAGAAGATATTATTAAAAGGGAAATTATCAGAGGTGAAAAGAGGCAATGACCAGATATGAAAAGGGGCACTTATGTGAATGAAAAAGGGGCACTTGTAATAAAGGAAAATGTGCATTAGTTAAAAGAAAATGGGCACCGATCATATTTTAAAAGGGCATTTATCGGAGGTAAAGGGCACCTATTTGAAGTGAAAAGGAGTAACTTCTCGTACATGAAAAGGTTCACTTACCAAAGAAGGGGGCACTTATGAGAAGGGAAATGGGCACTTTTTTAATGGGGAACTTATTATTAGGAAAAGGGGCACATATTAGAAAGGAAAAGGGGCACATGTGAAAATATAAGGTGCGCTTATCCGAGTTGAAATGAGGTAGTTATTTAAAGGAGAAGGGGCACTTTTTACAAAGGAGAAGGGGCACGTACCTCTCAGATTTAATTAGACAATTATCAGACAATTATCAGAGGTGAAGGGGGCACTTATCAAAAGTGAAAAGAGGCACTTCTCGTACCTAACTAGGGTAACTTACTAGAGATTGAAAAGGGCACTTATGAGAATGGAAAATGGACACTTATTGCAATGGAAAATGGGAACATGTCAAAGGAAAAGGGGCACGTGTGCAAATAAAAGGGGCACTTCTTAAAAAAGTTAAAGGGACACTTTTCCTATGTAAAAAGGGGGACTTTTCGGGTGCTTGAAAAAGTGGGGGCACTGTGCCCCCTCCCCTGCCCCCGGGAGGACCGCCTCTCCCCAATACTAATCCGAAATACGAGCTAGGTACAAATAATTGTGTATTAATGTAGTTTAATCTAGGTACTATCTGAGTTCGATGATCGACATGCTTGCTATCATTAGACCCAGACAAAAGAAGGTCTATACTCTTTAATGATATATAATAATAATAATAATAATAATAATAGCTAGTTCTTATATAGCGCTTTTCAGGACCGAAGGCCCTCTCAAAGCGCTTTACAGATATATTTATTATTACCCCGGTCATAGGATTCAGGCTTACCCGCACACAATGTATGCACATTCTCCACTCCACTCCACTCCACTCCACTCTCTGAATATATATTCCAATTCATATTTTATCCACGCCATGTGTTTCTTTCGCTTATCAATTGATACGATTTTTACACTTGATAGATTTTTATTATCAATTTCATAACTTTCAGAGCTATATGCTTCTTTGGATTAATATCTTTTCCATAAAAAAAAAAAATCGTCATGCCACATGGTGATTTTGTAAAAGAACACAATGTGCTTTATTTATAATGTGACCCAATGTGATCATTGTGGTGTTGTAGTAAAGACAGTGGTTCAAGGGTTGAGAGTTCGAATCCCAGCCGTGCGGCACTATTCCATCTTTTGGCAAGACAATCAGATTCACCGGCAAGTTTGCCACTCTCCAATGGGTACCTGGCAAATGCTAGGGGAATAATAATTAACCGTCACCAAGATTAGCACTGAAACTGACTGAGGCTTCCCTGCTTAAACAAAACTCTCATTATTATTTTCTTTTATGTAGGGCCATTGCAACGTATTAAAGTAAAACAAAAAAAAGGGGCAATAATCATAGGGGAAAAAGGGGCACTTCGGCTGACACCTGCACCTAGGCACTCACCAGAAACGAAAGGGGCACTCATGGAAAAGGGGCACTTATTATAAAGGCAAAGGGGCACTGCACTCGTATCTGAAAAGGACAAGACATACATGTTTGATCTTGTAATTAGTTTTAAAAAACGGGTGTCTAAACAGGGGTAGCCTTTTCATTATTCAAAATTAACATCTTAATATTTCCGACTGATTTTTTCAACTTGTGAGACTAAACGTGCAGTATGAATGCAAAAAGACGACCGTGAGGCAATATAGCATCATAAATTATTAACTGGCCGACACCAATTTTTATCTATATCGGCGCCGTATACCAATCAACACTACATTTCCTGTAACCGCAAAACGATAAGTTTAAATATACATTTATGACCCTAACTTCATAATACATATATAGGTAATTTACGGTTACAGAATGTCGATGATTATTTTTCCTCTCAAAATTTACATTCTATATTCATTTGATTATATTAATTTTCTGATGAAAAAACTATAATAGAACAAGTTTATTTTGGGTGAGTTTTGATTTGTAATAAGGACTGCAATTAGGACGGGTACATTTGTAATTAATGGCGAAATTATAAAAAAAATCTATAATCGATTGAAGCTAGTAGTTATGAATATTCAAATTCATGGTTTGATTTTATATCAGAACCGCAATATGATTTATTTTACATTGTTAACTAGAGGTTATCCCTGTATCGCCCTTCAAAATGCTCAAGGGGTTACAATTTTACAATACTTGGGCAGGAGAACACTTTTTTGATATACCCGTTTAGATTGAGAATTAGGGGAAAAAACTCGCAAAAACCTCATTTTCAGGGTCTATTTTGGCTTCACAAGAAATCCTCGTTTAGGGGGTTTCCGGAAAATCCGTGGTCACGCATGACTTACATTATTTCTACATGACTCTACGAAGCTATACCGAGGTCGATAAGTTTTGAACATAATCAAAACTTATCGACCTCGGTCTCAGCCCAATCGCTTTGGTTTATTCTTCGACGCCTTTGACATAATAAATGAGATCTGTTTTTCTCCTGAACTTCCAGGCATATAGTTCAGGAAAAAAACAGATCTCATTTAAAATATATGTCGAAGGCGTCGAAGAATAAACCAAAGCGATTGGGCTAGACCGAGGTCAATAAGTTTTGAACATAGTGATATATAATATAGTCGTATTATAAGATTTTGTAAGATTTGTAAGATTTACTCTATCGACCCTCTCTCGGGGTATGAGAGTACAAACATATTGACAACATAGTAATAGTATATAACAATGATAAACATGTGATACTATGAACAATGATAAACGTATGATAATATGAACAAAGATAAACATGTAATAATGTGAACAATAATAAACATGAATATTGTTCTTAAAAATAAACATATTTACAAATCGAGGTGAACTGGGCAATTCACCCTCCTACCGCGAAAAACGGCCCCGGGTGTGCTTAACAATATTGCTTACTTGTGAGCTATCATTTACAGTAATACCATCTAACCTTGGGTGTTCAGGGAAAATGTGACATAATTATTCAAATAAATTTGGCTAATTTCTTTAGTTGGCAAGCATGAGTTGTTTTATTTTATCTATATACTACCACCCAAGTTATTTGGTATATTTTTCTCTCATTTTCAAATTCAACACCAATATAATTATGTTGATGTACAAAGTGGGCATTTAAAATCATGTACTACATCTGCATCAAATCTGAGTGTGTGCGTGTGTGTATTGGGTTTTCACAGACGGGTATCAATCAGAAATGATTATTTATTAACTGGTAATTTATGTGTTCTCAAGTTCATCTAAATTTAGATATGGTTTTGAATGTAGCCGACCTTTGGTACAGGACTGTTAAAAAAATATGTCGCCCTCATGCGTTCATATTTGGCAATTGGTAATGATGCGAGATTTAAAAAAATACTTTATACGCAGCGAGCACTATCTCACAAAATGGCAGGTATTTTGCGTGAACGACACTCAAATGTGCCTCTGATTCAAGACAGTAGGAACTTGAAGGGTCATGAAACTATTGAGAAGGTAATTTTATTCATTTTATTTGTATTTTTGATGAAATGGAGAGGAAACCTTTATCCGATACTTCCCATACAGTCCCATTCATTGAAATGGCTGTTTGTTCATAGGTCTACTACTAGACTCCAGCTTCATCTCACTTGTTCTTCATTTTCTTCTCACACTGTCTCAGATTTTCTGTCCCTCTTTAATTCTGTTCACTGGCCTCTGTTGACCCTGTTTCTGTTTTACATCTGAGGACCAACCTCATTAAGTGTCTTCTGTCTTGACTGTCGAAAATTGATGCTCATTTATCTAGATCTAGATCTAGACTAGATCTAGACTAATTAAAAAAAAAAAAAATCATTGTCGATTAGATCTAGATCTATCTGACTTTTGCTTGGCATCTTCTCTATGAAATGAGCCAAGTTAAGTCAAGAGTCGGGTTATTACAAACATTTATGGGGAACATTGTGTGCATATGTATTATTTAACTTCTGAGAATTTAACAGACTTATTTGGTGGTAATGCAGGTGTCAATTGTATGACCCACCCTATGGACCCCGGGGAAGGTGCGTCATGGTTGGGTCATTTACCATCAAGGTGTGACTCAGGGTACCGTCATTTTACTCCTATAGTCAGTCACAATATTGACTGTGGGGTGTGTCGATGTCAGTCACTTTACATAGGTGCGTCACTGAATAAAGTACAGTGTATTCAAATGACAGTCAAAATCAACAACTGGTGCGTCATAATTTTGACCGAGGTAACGTCATTGGTAGCCTGAAGTTCGTCATAGTTTTGCCGCATATGTGCGTCATGGTATAGTAAAATCCGACGCACATTAGACAAGTGACGCACCATCCCCGGGGTTCATGGGGTGGGTCATACAATTGACAGGTGCATAAATGGCAGATTTTATTTATTTGTTTCTCTGTTTCTTGATTGATCCCGCAGAAGCCGTCGAAGAAAAAGGGTGAAGCTCCTGCACCACCTGTGAAACGACCAAAAAGATGTTTTCATAAGGTAAACTGGACCTTGGTTTCACATCTTTAGTTTCTACTGAGAAACAATATTTTATATTTTTTCCATCAAATTCACCAATATCATTCATTTGCTTGAAGCATTGAATCTGTCACTCTGTGGACAATCTATTTTTAAATAGCATTTTTCAGTTTGAAGTAACTGAGCACAGTGCTTAAAAACCGGGTCACTGTATTTAACAACCTTTGTAAACTTGCAGTGCTAGACTTGTTGCAATTTCCCAGTCATGCATAGACCAATCCAATCCAACCTAATTCCAACAGGTATCCCCAGCTTCATTATATTGCCACACAGGTCTTGTATTTAAAGCTCATGTACTACTTGTAGCTACATGTACTTGCTCCCTCTATATATAAAACATTGCCTAATTGGTGCCTGTTGGTCCCCCATGTTCCTCTTTGTCATATGTTAATTGAGAGCTGAGTTGATGAGATAGCCACCTGTAAGTGACCACGCTGTGGGGTCTATTCCCCCCTGACCAAACTAGTACAAACGGCCTTTGAAGAATTTCCTAATTCTTTGTTTCTAGTTACATTTCTTTGTGAAATGAACGAAAACAAGTAAACAAAATATCAATTGGATTCTGAAATGATTTTTTAATTGTATTGCAGGGTATGAGAGTATGGGTTGCAAACAGCAATACAGCAGACAAGTGCCCCTGGCTAAGAGCTACTGTCACAGGATCAGGAAAGAATGGGAAAGTGATCGTCAGATTGGAAAGTGGCGAGGTAAGGAAGAAAAATAAGGGAGAAAACATCCACCATTGATAGATCAAGACGGATTAAAAAGTCTAGAGTTATGAATTCTAGAACATATTATGGTGTATTAACAGATTTTGTATTTAGAATTTAGAATTATGCAGTGTATTGGAATACAATTTATTCTATTCAGATTCATCCAGATATATTCCTAAACCTGATATACTGACATTTCTTAATATTAAAAATATATGGTACACTAAATAAAATCTTGCAGTGATAAATCATTCAAGTCCTATGATACTTATACAATTACAAAAGCAAAGTCTAGTAGTGTGGTATGTTGGCAAACAAAGGATTTCTTAATCTTGTCTATCAAAAAAGAAAAATCAAGATTATATTCATTATAAATCATTGTTATTTCACTCATTTATCACTTTCTTCAGCTGTTCATCAACTATCACAAATCTGATCTGTTTGTGAAATTTGAAAATGTTCAATACAGCTGATAATCTTTTATTGTTATTGTAAATCAGGTCATTGAAGTCTCCAGGAGAGAAGATTCACTGCTGCTAGCTGGCAACAACAACTACGCAGAAGTCGATGACCTTACAAATCTTTCATCTCTCAATGAAGCAGAAGGTAAAATGCATGCTGTTTATATGTAGTTGACAAAAGGGCGTAACGATGACAATAAACATTTCCCTGCTCATGCCCTTGTGCCAAACAATGACCATTAGGAAGAAGAAGGAAAAAGAAGAAAGAGAAGAAGAAGAAGGAAAAAGAAGAATGAGACGAAGAAGAAAGAGAAGAAGAAGAAAGAGAAGAAAGAGAAGGAGAAGGAGAAGGAGAAGAAGAAGAATATTTTTCATTCAATTTGATCTCATGCCTTTTCCTATCACACCCACAGTATTGGAGAGTCTTGAATGCAGATTTCAGAATGGTCAAATCTGCAGTAAAGCAGGTATCACCCTAGTCAGTCTAAACCCGTTCAAGGAGATCCCTGGCCTGTACGATGACACCGCCGTCCAGCGTTGCCATCAAGATGGAACGTCCAAGGTAGGACATTTTAGCCTTTAGAATTGTTACAATTTTCTTGATTGTTTTGAAAGGTTTTGGTGCTATTTATGCCAGCAAGTACACAACTTGCAGCATCGTGTGGATATTTGTTTTCGTGCAGTTGCCTATACACGTACATGTATGCTCTTAGGTGGCTTATCGAAAAGGCCATCCAGAGCGCAAAAGGCATGATTTTCAGTGATGTCTGTGTATTAAAAATTCTTATTTGACATATCTGCATGAAAGTTTTGAACATATTAAAGCTAACAAAAGTTGTACTTGTATTTAATAGCTCCATATCCTAAACTGCGGTCCTGCATCTATGTGATAAAATTGTGATTTGTAATGATTTTATTGCTGAATATTAATATAATATTTGCTATTTTTGTTGTCGTTGAAATTGCATGTGATTGTGTGAATACAGATATTATATATTTTGAATTTTGTATTGATCATGTTTGGGCTTATATCATGCTTGTTAACCTCAATTTCATTATGTCAGTTTAACCATGCTGCTTTCAAAAGACAGTTCATGAATTCATACATACTATATCACATTGGTAAAATTATTTACTGATTTGTATGAGATTACTGTTCAGTTGCTTCCTTTGTAACTTTTGAGACATTTATTGTTGCCAATTTTACAGATCGACGCACCCCATGTGTTTGCAGTGGCCGAGAAAGCCTTCTCCAGCCTGCGCTATGCTATAGGTAGCCCCAACCAGTCAATCATCGTGAGTGGAGAGAGTGGCACTGGAAAGGTAAATAAAAAAAGACATCCCGTGTCCTTACAATTGTGGTTTTCTGAATAGTTTCAACTTGATTTTCTGTGCAGTTATTTTCATTAATATCAATGGCCCCCTACAAATTAGTAAATTCAATGATGCTAAATCAACTATTTTGAACATTTTATTTCTTAATTTTAGACTTGGAACACCAGATGTTTGATGAAATATCTCACTTCAGTGGCACTCTACAAAAATCCAGGGTAGGTGACACCATTTCTGATAATATTTGATTTGAATTGATTTGATGCATTTTACATTTCAGTAAAAACTTACAAGTAACATATTGAAGGTATATACACATATAAACACATGATGATTACTCTATTTATCGAATTAGCCAATTGACTACTGAACTCTCTCTTTTCTCAATCACTGGAGACAGACTTTTACATATGCCCGGCCTTCCTGTCTTGTCTCCAAGTACTTTCATTAATGTACATGTTTAGATTTCCCCCCTTGTTCTCTGTCTTCTCCCCTTGTGTTATCATTCCCATGTTATACATTGATATTATTTTAAATTGTATATATGTTTGTTAACCTTTGTATATTTTTAATGAAAGTATTGATGCACTTGAATTATTTCTATGGCCCTGGAGCTTCTCAAAGGCATTTGATCAAAACTGTCCTCACTAAGAATTTTCAGGTACAAGGATAACAATTAAATAAAATTTTGCAGATTTTTGGAAAATTATCAGAAATAGATTTTGTGCCATGAAGATGATTTTATTACTACGTATTCAAAATGATGTTAGTTATGTATTAGCATCTTATCAATATTCCTAATTGCCCTACATATCTTTGATGTCATTTTCTCCAGGGGCTTTTCACCTCCACCTGTGAAGTGCATTGAGAGAAGGATTCTGGATTCAAATCCCATCCTTGAAGCATTTGGTAAGTAGCTTTTTGATTACCCTAAAATATTCATATCAACTTTGTCTGTCCTCATAATTGACAAATGTAGTACTATGTAACAGATTAGATTAAAGTCAATTCTAAATTCTTGTAAAATGGGAAAAATAATTATAACAGCATCTAACACAGTTATCTGTATACATTGTCCTGTGTACTTGGGAAATTTCTATGTCATGTTATTTCATTATTTTCTTCACATTATTTTGCACTCAGGCAATGCTGGCACAGCCCGCAATCACAACAGCAGTAGGTTTGGAAAGTACATTCAGCTACAGTTTGACAGGTATGATTATTGTCCAAGTGATATATATATTTTATTTTATAATTATTGCCCTAGCGGTATGCTAGATTTGGAGCATGCAGTAATTTCCCATTTAAATTGATATTAGGCATTTACTGTGCATAGAAGCTAATCAATTTGACTGGATATGAAGGACACTAAATCCTAAAAAAAGCATAGAACAGGGATATGAAGGAGAAGGTCATAAAATGAAAACAACAATACGATAGGAAATGATTTAGGGGAAAATACATACATGAACGAATAAGGTAACGTTTGAGAAGTGACAATGAGATTAGATGAATTCATAAAAAAGAAAAAAAAGATGACAGATATTTATATATAATTTGTATCTGATATGGCTACTTTTTAACAAAGCATATTAACTGGCTATGCAATATACCTGTAAAATGGTAAACTTCCCAGAGCTTACTACTTTATTTTAATATATGAATACCATTATTTTTTTTGTTCCACTCAGGGGTTCCCACATCATTGGTGCATCTATACAGACCTATCTCCTTGAGAAGACTAGACTTGTTCACCAGGCTGATGGGGAGACTAACTTTCACATCTTCTACCAGGTAGCTAGAACAGTGATCCTCAACCTATTGACTCCTGAATTGTCCCATTCCCCATAGGCTTAGCACAGGAGTCATCCAGTTCTCATATACAATGGGTTGAAGGGGATGTCCACCGTTGTATTAAAGGGTACCAATCACTAAACATATTTTACTATGTGTTTTAGGGGTTCCATGTGGCTTTACTGTATTGAAAACATGAACTTCAACATTTACTTTCATGAAGTGATATTGCAAAGTTTCAGTTTACTATCAAACTACATTAAGGGACTTGTGAGTTCATATTCCATATAATAAGGCATGCATGGTGCCCTAGTTGGACTTGATTTCTGTGCAGTAGGGTCTGTTGTCCTTCGCTCTCTTCATAATCCTTAACCATTAACACTAAGTATGCCACATACATTTTTAAGTTGACTTTTATACTTTCTTGCTCTTCACAAATTATTTTGTAGGTTGTTATAACCCATTGTGTAAGTTTCAACAAAAAAGTAGAAAAAGAATCGAAATTTATTAGGAACAGATATTTTGTCAGTAAAGTTGTACAAAGAGAATAAATTTGATAGTGTAATTAGAATATAAGTTTTCACACATTGTTTTGCTTTTCTTAAGATTGTGAAGGAGGCAACAGAGGAACAGAGAGCAGAGTGGGGTCTGACCACGCCCACAGGTGATGATGTCATATTTGCTTATCTCCCATTGGATGATGGTGGCCCCCAGGGAGCCAATGAGAATCAAGTATTCAGCAGGACTCAGCAGGCTATGAAGAATGTGGGCATGACTCACATGCACCAGGAACACATTTTCCAGGTAGGAGAGAGAGAGAGGGGGGAGAGAGAGAGTGGGAGGGAGGGAGTGAGAAAGACAGACAGGGGTGGAGAAAAGGAGGAAGGGGGAGATGGAAATAAAGAGAGAGAGAGAGAGACAGAGAGGGGTGGAGGGAGAGAGGGAGGTCGTGAGAGAGAGAGAGAGACAGGGGTGGAGGAAAGGAGGAAGAGAGAGATGGAAATAAAGAGAGAGATAGAGAGGAGAAAGAGAGAGAGAGAGAGTGAGAGAGCGATTAAGAGATAGAGAGAGGGAGGTTGGAGTCATAACTCAATCTCCCATTCCACTAAATTACATCAACACAGGCATAAGCATAGACAAGATGGAGAGAGATCGTATCTAGAATCGTATCGTTGGAGAAAGGGAAATAAACCTTTTATGAAAACAAAATGATGTGAGACAGGAAAAGAGATGGGTATCAGGGAAAAGAAGGAGAAACAGGATATGAAAACTGATAAAAAAGATTGCAAGTAAGTTTAAAGATATAGCAAAATACCAGACATTTATCATTTTTTACTGTTATTATATTATGCTTGCATTTTTTTATCATTTCATTAGCTCTGTCATGTACATTTACATTACGAGCTATGGTATTAGTAATAGCACATACTTATGTTTGCTGTTTCAGGTATTGAGTGGAATTCTTCATCTAGGCAATCTGGAGTTTAAATGTGATGAGGAGTTTGATCCCTGTGAATTAGACGAGGAAGGTAAATGAAACTCCTGCCCTCTTAATACATTAATCCATCTCCTTTTTGTTGCATATTCAGAGTTGTAATTTGTCAAAGTGTACTTCTTAAAATGTTTGTAATAATTTAGCTGTTGTATTATCAGAAACTTTTATGCCCAGAAACTGCCGCATATTGTTCACCATGACCATTTTAGGGGCCAGAACCTTCGGGAATTGCAAAAATTCAGTGGCTTAATATAATTGTTTTGTGGTATAAAACCTTCACAAAACAAGATCATTCATGAACATGATCATTTTGTGTGTGGTTTGAAACATGTGTATCGTATATAATTAACACGTGTTTCAATGGGATGTTGGTGAACTTTCATAGTTTCATAAAAAGTTGCCCAGATACATTGGTTACACTTAATAACCTGAACTGTTGGTACCTGCAGTTAAGAAACATGAAAGACAAATTAGTTCCTTAATATATTAACTTTCCAGTGAGCCGGGATTCTTTGGAGCATGCCTGCAGACTGCTAGGTCTGGATCCCACCAGTCTGACCACATCTCTCATCTACCGTCGCATCACTGCCTCACACAACAAGCGCCAAAGTGTGTTCATGAAACCATGCTCTGTGGAAGAGTCTGGTGTGAGGAGGGATTGTGTGTCAAAGGTCATATATGCCAGGTACATGTAGATGTCATTAGCAGCTAGTGCATTGCAAATCAAATTATTGAGGAAATATGTGTACTTTAGGAAGGTTAGAAAGTTATGAACATATACTGGTGTTTGGTCAAATATATAACAGTTCATGAGTTTGATAGTCTGATTGGAAAGTTGTAACACATAGAACTACTCTTTCCCAATGTCATGCAAAGTTGCCTGTCTTACAATATTGCTCCCTCCTTGTACAATTAAACCTCTTAGATGATATCTTAAACTTTGATCATGACAGTTTATTCTTGAGCAAAAAAAAAAATCTTTTTATTTTATTGTGTATAATCTATACCACTTTTATTACAGGCTTTTTGATTGGCTAGTGGCCTTCCTGAACAAGCACACATCAGCCAATCAGTGGCATGCTTTCATAGGTCTCCTGGACATCTACGGCTTTGAGAGCTTTGCCAGCAATAGTCTTGAACAGCTCTGCATCAACTATGCCAATGAGAAACTACAGCAACACTTTGTGACACACTTCCTCAGAGCACAACAGGTACTGTACATTACATTACATCTTTCTGGAGCCATGAGCAATATCTCTCTGTGTATATTGACTGACTGACAGGAGTTAATGCCCTTTTGGCTCCAAACAGATTATTTGTAAGAAAGCTAGTCAAAACATTTATTTTGAATGAAGGCCTCACGATGCATTTTAGAACATCTGGAGGCCGTTTCTCCAACCGTCATACATTTAAGTAACTTCATGGACATTCCATTAAAACGTTGGTTATAGAATTTACACATGTTTCTATGGGATGTCCACAAACTTAGACTTATGACTGTTTCGAGAAACTGGCCCCTGTCCTGCTTGGAATGTGGATCATATATAATTGTTAAGGAGGTTATGATTACTACATGATTGAGATATAGATTTCAATTAATTCCATTTGCCTTACAGGGTGTATGTCATCCAATGTTCGAGTAAGTCTATGAAGATCATGTGTAGGAAGTAGTTTCTAAAATGATATGCCTTTCTTGTATAGCGAATATTGCATTGTGATAGAACGAACCTTTGGATATTATTACCCTGGCGTTAGCTCTGGCAATTGTAGCGCTCAGTGCATTCAAGGAATGAATCCTACCAGGTACCCATTTGCTACACGTGGGTTGAGTGCGAGAAATGTAGATTAACGTCTTGCTATAGGATGTTAGTGCTGCGGCAGGGTTTCAAACCCCATTCCTTGTGTTTCACAGTCTGGAAACTTATCCACGAGACCACAACACCTCATCTTCAGATAAACTAGAAAAAATGAAAACTGAATAAATATTGCTTGATTCAGATTGACATTGATGTTGATAACATTTCAATTTTTGCAGGAGGAATATGAGAAGGAAGGAATTTCGTGGGATTTCTGCACCTTCAGTGACAACCAGCCCTGTCTGGAGACCATTGAAGGCAAGCTCAGTGTATTCTCTCTCATGAATGAGGTGAGTGTCTGTACAGATGTACCTTATGATGTATGGGTGTTATACAGCATGGAGGTAATAAAAATGATTGTACGCTGCATTCTCTATTTCTCAGTGGTTAATTTCCAGGTAATTCTTAACTGAATTCCTGAATTCTTCAACTTGGGATCAAACACCTGTCCCTAAATCTAACCTACATTAAGACCCTCTTGCATCCTAAGTCTTCAAATTTGTTCTTTGACAAAATACATCTCAAAGAAAATTGCGCTAGAGCAATTGTCTGATCATAAAGTAAAATCTCACTGAAGATATCAAAGATTTTTTACAGCATTTTATACCACATGAATAAAGTGGGTGAGTTGAGAGACTTTATTTAGATCATATTATTTGATGTACATTATGGTTTTCTCTTCTCATTTATAACTCTTGACCCTATCCATTATGTTATTATGCTGAATGCAAGTGAAACCGATTCTGGTACCTGCTATTGTTATTTACATCCCGTTAATTTATTCATTAAACCTGGTAAGATGCAACACTCATTGTTGGTCAAACAGTTTGTGAGCATCAAGTAACGCCTGGCTGGAATGCTCCCCAGGGAGTGGAGATTATGCACACAGTGTGTGCGGGCAAGCACTGAATCCAATGACCGGGGTAATAGTATATCTGTAAAGCGCTTAGAGACATTGTATTAAGTGCTATATAAAAGCGGAATATTATTATACTATCATAATGATAATGATTGATGTAATGTTGATCACCTTGAATTGTATTCCTTTTTGCGATACAGGAGTGTCGGCTGAACCGCCAGTCCGACCCCACACCCTTTGATGACAAGCTCTTAGCAGCAGTGGAAAGTCCATTCTTGACCAAGGCTCCTATGGGTCACCGACAGTCAGCCTTCACCATCAAACACTATGCAGGAATGGTCACCTATGACTCTCATGGCTTGATTGAGAAGACCAAGGTCAGTTTATAGAATGGTTATTGTACCTTAACACTTCCAAAGGAAGCTTTCTTGTAAAAAAAAGAAAAAAAGAAAAATGCTGTAGCAAAGTAAAATTACAGAGCATTGAGCATTATGCACTGTACATTTATGTATCTCTATGACACACATACATATGAGCACCCCAAAGGACCTTTGTTGCACTCAAATATTGTTTTTTTACCCCCACTTGCAATTCAGTTATACAAAAAATGGTGATTAGTTTGCTCTGGCAGTTTTGTTTTACTGTGCCATCTTTGAACAAGGCTGGATAAATGAAGGGGAAAGCAGTCCAGGTATGATGTACGTAGTCTGTCATGATTTTTGTGTCAATTTGTGTTTATACAAGATAAACAGTAGTTGGAATGGCAATAAATTGTTTGTTGACATTCTTCCAGAGCCACAAGGAATTTGCCATCCATTCCGAGAATCCAAGGCTTGTTTTCTATGACAAGTTATCAATTTTTTGTTTCCTTTCCCTTTCTTACCAGGATCCAATCCCGATGGAATTGATTGAAGTCCTAATGGCGAGCACGAACCACTTTGTGACCAAGATCATCCAGCCTGAACAAGAGAGGTTGCAGGTAATGACTACAGACCTTAAGAACTCACTTAATTGACAGCTCTTTGCAATTTATTGGTGCAGTTTCTTTCACTGTAGAAGCTTATTCTGAAATTTGAGCTCCTACCCATACTTTTGAAACTATGAAATATCTGTACATGTAGTAATTTTTCAATTGCCTTACTTTTTAGAGACATTATGCCATGATGTCATGAATGTTCACTGTTTATTCAGACGCCCAAAATATATAGAGCTGATAAATGATTAAGGTTTTTTTTATGTTAATGCATTTTTTTATGTAAAGGGTGCACTATTTTCATTACTGTTTTTTTTATAGAGATCTCAAATTGATAACAATATAATTGGAGACAGCTTTCTGCTTTGGAATAGTGAAGGGCTCATATGGAAAAAAGTTTGGCAGTTAGCAATTATTGCTATGTCTTTCTCTACGTCGTATTGGGTAACAGAAAAGCAAAGGAAATGTCTTGAACACCCTGTGGATGGATATTTTGGTTATTATAAATGTCTGCATTATTATTTAAGTAACACGTTGGAATGTTGTTTAATGTGACATTAAGTGTAAGATCTGTTAAGCAAGGTTTATTTATTCAGATTTATTTCCAAATGGTGATTATGGATAAATTCAAGTTTTCTTTTTTTCAAATTTGATTTCTCATTGTTAACATATGTCATTTCAACAGGAGCTCCAGAGCAAGGGATCCAAATCAAAAGTCAGCAAGACAGTTGTTTCAAGATTCAAGGTAATACTGTAGTCACATGTGCAGTTAACAACAAAATTATTCAAATCTTAACCAGGATGTGAAAAATTGATTCGTCCCCAATATGTTTCTTGAGAATGTGACATATTCAAGCTTACATCTAAAAGTATTCAACAAAGGCTTTAATTCAACCAGACCACCTTTTTTTCTTGAGTTAGGAAAAAAAAAGAAAAACTTCATATTATAAAAGGGGTATGGATAAATTAGTTGTTGACTGTATGTACTCTTGGCATAGATAATGCATAGCATGAATGGCAGATATTGTGAAAGATATCATACACTCAATCATAAGATCAGTTACATGACAATTACCGATCAGTATTTGACAGATCATAAGAACCACCTACTCGTCCATCTATCTATTTTCATTGCTAATAATTTTCTCATTTATTTTATAATCAGGTGTCTTTGGGAGTCTAATGAACACATTGAACATATGTTAATTATTTTTCTCATTGATTCATTCAGGAGTCTTTAGGGAGTCTAATGAACACGTTGACCTCTACGACCCCTCACTACATCCGGTGCATCAAACCCAACCAGCAGTGCCAGCCAGACTTGTTTGACAGCCGTTTTGTCGCCTCCCAGCTGAGAGCGTGTGGTGTCCTAGAAACCGTGGCCATCAGTGCTGCAGGCTTCCCTTCAAAGTAAGTTATAAATTAAACCATATCAAATATAGCAAAGCTAATCTTGAAATCAGGGCTTGTCTTATAAAAAAGTTGTGATTGATCCAAATTAATTGCATGTCCTAGCTCCAATCAAGCACCAGTTTGCAGTCTCCTATCTCTTACATATTTACAATTGATATCAATCACAAATAAGCTATAATTAATATCAACTCGGGTGTTAAATGGGTACCTGGTAAGATGCGAAAGCTAATGTGCTTAGATTAGCAAGTGTGCGCTTGTAAAAATGAAGCCTGGCTGGAATGCTCCCGAGGGAGTGGAGAATGTGCATACATTGTGTGCGGGTATGCCTGAATCCGATGACCAGGTAATAATATGATTGCAGGGCCCTCAGGGAGAACAGTATGAATACTGATGAGGCTACCCTGGGTAAACAAGACATATTAATATTATTATTATTATCATAAGATGGGGGCCCTGGTAATCGTATTACACTTGAGAGAAATTGATTTCAAATTCTTCATCATACTGTAAATGAGAAAATAGAAACTAGTCATCATTGAAAAGCACATTTAACCCTCAATCATTTGCACATGGAGACTGTGTTTTGTGTCTCTTGGTCAGGACTAGCTTGCTTTCTTGATCTTTAATGGCTTATTCACATATGATGCAGGATGCTGAAATGTAATGCACATTATGCTCATGTCATCATTTGACAAAAGAAAAAAAAAGAGAAAAACGCACAGTTTTTCTGTGTTATATGTAAACGTTTAGTTTACCGGTATTCATTACCTTGCTTTAGTTCATCTTCTACCCTCAATCGCATGCAGAATTCTACCTAAGAAAGGGCAGTACACTCTTTCACTTTTACAAGTGTCCGTATGCGCCAACATAGGCGCCATTTTAAATTTCGAGTAAACAAATTGTTTACTCGCAAATTAAAATGGTGGCCTTAACCGTGAAGGGGCGTGTATTGCCCAAAAGGAGAAATGTATATAAATCTGATAGAGAGTTAGACTCATCCATGTTTTTCTTGGGTGAATATTTCATATTCTACAATTCATTTATTTCTAATATCATCATCAGGTTATCACATGCAGATTTCTGTCAGAGATACAGCATGCTTCTCCTCAGGAAAGGCAGGAGTGACACGGGGTCATCAGTCCGAGACAGGTGTAGACTCATCTACAGGAGTTTGTTTGATGATGGAGACAAGGAGAACCAATCAGGTGGTAGCTCTGCTCAGCAGCTTGGCAAGACTAAGATCTTTCTCAGAGAAGGGCAGGTAGGTCAACACTGGTCATATTTGAATGTGGTGTCTCATGTTTTACTCCAACTTTATGATCACTTTTTTGTCTATATCTATCATGTATCTGTCTGTCTACTGCACCTATATATCTAAAAGAAGAAGAAAAAAAATGACATGTTTTTTAAATAAATGTCTCTATTGATAAATGATTTCTTTTACTCTTCTCTCTATCCACTTATTGATTTTTCTATGTAATGTATTTATTTACAGTGCAACAATTTATCTGCATGTATATTTAATATTTATATAGATCTATTCATGTACCTGTATTTAAAAAAAAAATCTATTTATATAATTTAATATTTCTATGTTTATATAAAGTATTTATCTTTCTATCTATATCTATATACGTACATGAATGTGTCTACAATATATCTCCTGTCTAATCTATCTATCTACTATGCTAGCTATATGAATATAAATCAGTTTTTCTATCAGATCTGTCACCAAGCGCAATTCTAATTCATTTTTATTGAAAAAAATTCATCTATTGAGTAAGCGATTGCAGTGTTTTTGAAATCTTTCCTCAATTTCACATTTTCTCATTTTTCCAGCTGGAATATCTTGAGAGTCAACGTCTCAAGAAGCTTTCCCAGTGTGCTAACATCATCCAGCGAGCCTGGAGACTACACAGAGCTCTGGTGATAGGACAGAGGGAATGGGCTGCTTCTGTTATACAGGCTGGTAGGTTCAGGGTTCAGAGCCCAGCTCCAGATAGTGTGGTCTCTCTTTCACTTAGAAATTGACAGTGACATTTTTGTTGTTGTTGAAAATCACCGCTTACATGTTTTTGAGCATCTTCATCTTGCTCTTTATGGTCTGAGTCTTCATAAAGAGCGTTGACATTAAATTAGATAATAAGACAAATATTACAATAACTATAATATTCCTTCTAATACTTGTGTAATGATTGTGTAGTGAATAAACAGAAGGGGAAATTTCTTGTCTTGTCTCGATATTTCATCCATACATTTTCTAATTCGCCAAATTTCTCTACAAAGGTTGGAGCATATGTAATTATTATTAATTTCTTGTTGAACAGCTGCTTTTAAATTTGGCATCACATTATTAAAACAGAAGTACATGTACATACATGTATTCTTATCTGTATTTTCCATCCGTATATTTTTCAAATGTCAATTTTTCTCTCTCTACCACCAGGATACAGAGGTTGGAGAGTGCGCAATGCCATTCAGATCATGGATCATGCAGCCAGGGTGATACAGCATGCCATGCTGGATTACCTGTTCAGGAAGAGACAGGAGAGACTGGATGCATCAGATTATGAGGATGATTATGAAGAGGATTATGTGGAGGACATTGAGGAGGAAGAACAACAAGAAGAGAAGGTAAACACCAGCTAAATTAATCAAGGCTTACAGAAGAAATGAATATGAAAGAAAAAGGGGAGGGAATTAAAAGGAAAATATCTTGATCAGATGAATAATGCCAAATAATTTTGATATTCAATGATGACTTGAATATATTTAGGCTTGGTTTAAATTCTGATTATTTGAGTAGGTTGATTTAATAGTCCTGCCATTTACAGAGCTAATTTTTTTTTCTTTTTCTGTACCAATTACCATTTTGCTAACTAAATAATAAATGAAAATCATATACCGGTAGTCATGACCACTTTCTCATTGTCATTTTATTATTGAATTCAGTGTTTTTGTTCATTTTTGTTTAGGAACTAATATTTAATTTTTAGGGAAAGTAGAGGTTGACACTTACCTGCCATGATAAATTAATGGAGTAGGTAAAATCAGGGACCTGTTTCACAGGGCCTTTTTTCAATGACAAATGACAAAATTAAGTGACAAATCTGCTGATAACCAATCAGAAGCAAGGATTTCAGTAGCTTATAACAAAATCTGTCATTTGTTACTGATGACAAGTTTTGTGAAACGGGTCCCAGTTCTAAATAAGTGTGGTTTCAAGAACATTGGCCAATTGCTTTTGCATATTATCAATTCCAGGTGGATAGCCCATTTATACCTGCCCCCAAGCCACCAAGGAAGTCTGTCCACTTTGCATCCAACCTCACCACCGTCCGAGAGATCTACTCCCCCAGTCCTGTCCCCACCCCAACCCTCACGCCATCGCCCCAGGACCTCGTCCCCAAGAAGATCGTCTTTACCGAGAATTCACCAGACTTTCAGAGCCTCTCTCCTGTCTCTTATCACCATGGAAAAGACAGGAAAGATGAGGAGGAAAAGAGAGAGATGGAGGAGAGAGAGGATGAGGGAGGGGTGATTGCTACGGTGACCAACATCTTGAAGAAGCCTGCGGTTGAAATTGCTTTGGTGGGACTTGTGGCGACCTTGTTGATAACTGGGCCTTTGAGATGGAGTTAATTCAGTATGATGATTTTCAAATGACATAACTTTTGTTGAATCTCTTTAGAAATTTTTATCTCATGGATACCATTTGATGCCTAAGCTAAGATTTGACAATTGATTTATTGGCTTGATGTTGAGATATTATTTGTGCTCTGTGGTATTATCATTGTGTGCAGCATGCAGTACTATTGACAAAGTTTTTAATAAAATAAGTTGCTATACATGTATTAATTGAGGAACAAAGAGAGATGGAGGAGAGGGAGGATGAAAAAGGGGTGATTGCTATGGTGACCAACATCTTGATCTCTTTCAATTTTACTGTGAGGACATTGGCAACAGGACCAAAATTATATTCTTCAAGTATACCAGAGGCTATGCCAAAACATTTTAAACCTTCATCATAAAGGCTTGTTCAGATAAGACTCAGCCAAACAGCAGCGTTTTATTTTTTTCTTCACAAAGGTATCACATTTCTGTAGCTTATAACACAGAGCTCAGTGAATACGCGCAGGACCTTTGCTGTGAGCAGTTGCCATTCATTAAGACATCAAAAAAATACTGATGATTTTTTGCGGCAGTTAACCGTTCATATCTGGACTGGCCATTACCAACATGGACACTGATATCGAAAATGAAATCACTTCGTGTTCAAACTTCTTTAATATACTGACAACAAAGGGATCAGATTTTTGCTGTTGGCTTTATTTCATCAAAAGAGAGAGGATTTAGCCTTGGGTTGTGATTGAGGCTCGAGGTAAGGTTAAGGTTAAATGAAGTGTTTGGTTGAGGGTAAAATTTGGGGATCGTGCTAGTGATGACTGCAGGGCATTTATTCAGAGATGCCAGTTTTCAGGCAAAAGCCTGAATTCAGGAGTTATTTACAGGCCATAGTTTAGGTTTTTTTGTGTACAAAATAGCTTATTCTAGGTGATTTTCAGGCCCTCTGATCAATTCTAACTGGCATCCCTGATTTATTGAATATGCTATAATGGACTCAAAGTATCAATGAAAATGTAACAGTTTTCTGGTTTAATGTTAAAGGCATTAACCAAAGAATTCATAAATAGATAGGTCGATGAAACAATAACAATGTCCACAAACACCAATATTTACAAGTACCAATCGATACACTTGTATGGTTGAATGACCGTAGTGCTTTAAATTTCATGCTGGGGAATTTATTTTGGAAAAACAAAGATGCAAGATGCTCTCCATTACAGGATCCATTCTACTTTGATTAATAAACCAAGTTACTTTGAAAGGTTTTCTCATAGTACTTTACTCTGCAATAACAGAAACGTAATTATACTATGCAAAATGAGACCTGTGTCATGTATATTTGTAAAACGTATTCATTGAAATATAACATGTGATGTAACATTTTACAATTAGCAGAAATATCATTCCTAATATAAGAGCCAATTTAACACTTGTTACTTCTCCAAATTTGAGAACGTAATCTTTCATCAGATATGATCAAAACTGCCACTCGGCCTAGTCAAACAGGAAGCTCAAAATCAGAAAGACCAGTAAAGCTATATGGTCTCATTTTACCTGCTAATTGGATAAAAAGCAGAGGATTACAGATGAGAAAATGGCATACTAGTAAAGCGAATGTCTCTCAACAGGCTTGCCAAGAATGTAAGCATTTTTCTTGTTTTCTCACAATTAAGATATTAACAATTGATGCCTTATACATAGCAAAGGAAGATTTAAACTTGTGTATAAGACAAACTTGAATGCAATGCATGTGTTTGTCTCTCTCAACTTTTTAAAGTTATACTATATTTTTGGTTGTCGTTCTGCTGTAGAAGTCGGGATACGAAGGCTTGGAGGTCGATATTTACAGGTGTCTTATTTGAACTAAATTGTGTCATGATCCATCTTGAAAACTCCTAGTCTCATCTCAAGACTCACATGATATCAACACAAGTTTAGTGGGTCAAATGTGTACTGGTAGCTAGCACATTCATTCCAGTGGCTGTTGCTTCACGAGCTTATGACATTTAATTGTATGGATTTAACATACATGTACTTTCTTTTTTTAATTCAGGTGTATTCCCATGCAGTTTTGTAGAAAGATCATGCCATGCAATTTTAAAGAATTTATACTTTTACTGTTGTTTAGAAAGTTAATCTTAATTTTTACACTCGTTTTTAAAGAATTTAAAGCAATCAGGATTAACATGATCATGTGCTATTTTGTAAATAATGTTCTTGGTAATGGTGCTCTAGACAATTTCAACAAAATCTACATGTATATTGAAAATATAAATGTAAAGAAACTAATTCAGATTATATATTGCTGTCAGAAGATGTCATATCCATTCAACACATAGCAATCGACTGTACAGTATAATAATAAAAACTAAAATTGTTTTAATGCACTTCTTTTGTTTAGTGTGTATTTATTGTGTTGCAATGATCAAGTTTTGTCTCACAACATATCAGGGGATTGTTTCACTAAACCATCGTATGATACCGCCGACATCCAAGTGAAACGTATGTTGATTGTAGTACTGGTATACATTTTTCATTAGGATTTTGGCGAACTTTTACTTACAATGGTTTTGGGAGACACTGCCCTAGTTGCTATAAGATGTGCTCAATGCTCATTAGTGTGTATACAGGTCTTATTGGAGGTTTAATTGACCCGATTGGAGCATGCTTCTTATTTAAGTCTGAACTCAGAAAAGTTCTTAACTGCTGTTAAGACTTTCAATTAAAACAGTGGCTCTTGATCCTAAAACCGCACACAATGAATAACATGCAGAAATAAAACTTTGGTTTAGAATTATGATGACCTCCAAATAGCTGAAACCACATTTGCAATGAGATGTGATGATTAGATATGAGGATAAGTTAAAAAGATTAAAGTACAAAATTAAAAAGGAGGAACACATAGGCACTCTTTACTATTACATAAACTTTTAATTCTTTTTCATTTCTTGACAACACAATACACAAACAGACTACATTTACATAAAAATTTCCTGAACATCACAATTATTGCATATTAGTCAGTGTCTATCTTAAGTAACCAAAAAAAAAAATCTATTTATTATTTGTTGTTCTCATAAAAAATTCTACTTAAACAAAACTATTCAAAGATTATCAAATCTGTAAAATCTAAAATATTATAATCCTTTCACTGAATATATGACAATATGTGTATATTATTTGAGGAAATATTCTAAAAATTATTTTACCTCATTTATGACTTCCAACATATTAAGTAAATTGTGTATTGTCTTAACAATTATAGAGAAGGAAACAAAGACCATAATTTATTATATGAATTCATACAAGTAAAAATAGCCAAAAGAACTATCAAAATGAATACAGGTGTTTCATCTCATATCTACTTGTTCAAGATAACACTTTTAAAACTGATAGTGTAGTGTTCTACATGTAGTATTGTGTTTTCAACACATTATTTATCATGACTGGTGACATCAAAAAACAAACATTACATTCCCATCTTAACCCATGAAACAAGATATCTACACGTAACAAGGAATGATGAAAAGTTAATATGATTCATCTACCAACTACAGTACCCATCCAGTGAAAAACACTGTGGAAAAGGCTCCAATTGTTAATGAATAGTTCAGAACTATCATTACAGATGATTGATTAATATGAAACCCTTTTCCAAAGAAAAAATAATCAGTTCTTCATATTGATATCGGGGGCAATGGTGCATTGAAGTGCTGATCCTCGCCATTTGTACAAAATAAGCTACTAAACTTCATGCAATTCTTACCCAATACCATACAACCCATAAATCTAAAATTCAACTTTTAAAAAATCTGACCTGTAAATTAGAAAATAGAAATATGACACAACGACACACATTTTCAGCTTCTATTACATGACAAAATGGGAAAAGGTAACAAATTGATAATTAAAATTTGAATATTCCATAGAATGGTTCAGATGAGGTGACAAAACACACAAAAACAGAGAGTGAAAGGAGAGAAAGAGCTTGGTGTTAGTCTAAACGGCCGTGGCGAATCCCAGTTGGTTGTTGGTGCGGTCAAACTTGGAGTAGTAGGTACGGAGGAAGGGGTCACCCAGGATCCAGAGGGGGCCGGCTGGGGGTGGGACATCCAGACCAATGAATCCAGATATGCAGAGCGTAACTGTACCTTGCTGAACCTGAGGTGGTTGAAAAAAATAATATGAGAGGCTATTAATTATACTCCTCATATTCCTGAACATGCTCAATTAAATGTATTGTTGAATATCTAATAACATTGCCTTAATTATTTTGATAATTATTCATCCACATCTTTGATACATTTGTCTAAATATTTTGTAATATTGCTGTATGATATTATGGTTTACAATTGTTATTTTGTTATGTTGCTTTTGTATTTTCATGCTTGTATTATGATGCAAATATCGGATTACCTTGTAAAACACACAATATCAGCCTTGAGCCGTATGTCATGTTTATACAAACAAATAAACCAATTCAATTCAATTCAATTGGTAGTGCATGACATGCTCAAGCAACAATTGTTCTGAAGTTACTTTCATAAGTAACAGAATTTTTGAAATTATTAAAAAAGGTGCAGAATAATTTTGTACTGTACCGTTTTTAAATTAAGTGATCTCATATTTCAAACATTCATAACTCTCTCATTATTGGACCGATTAATCAACTTTTGCCTTTCTGTTGACATCTCTTATTTTTCTGCTTTCGTACACGGAACTAATTACAAAGATTGGATTGCCCTATTAAAGGTATATACCAGTTTTGGATACGCCCCCCTCTCAAAAAATGAAATGGAAGCTCTTATTACCAATCATGTGAACGAATATGTTTTGACTAATACGTGATGATACAAATTTTGCCAGGCAACTGCCTACTAATTGATATATTTGGTAAATTATCATATCTATCCGGCCTGGATAGATATAGGGTAGTCCCATATACACCTTTCTGTGTACAGTGCTTGTAACTTTACCAAGACTGGGCCAAATTTCTTGTCATTTTGATGGTTCCAGAACCTGACAGTACACACCAATACTTATATGCTAGATTATCAACCTTTTCTGATCGATTCCACAACGTTTCTTTCACAATGCAATCGCATGACCAGAACTGGTCTATACCTTTAAGGCAAAATATTCAAGAATAATTCGCTGTACATGGATGCATACCTTGAGGACGTAGTCCCTGCCTTGCAGGGTATAGGTCTTGCCAGCGAGCACAATGGATACATCAGGAAGGGTAGGTATCAGGTTACAGTCAATCATATACTGAGAAAAGAAAACAAAGAGAAAATATTTAATGAAAGTCACATCTATTCATTCAATGGAGGCTATGTGTCCTGTTAGACAGAAGTCTTTTATCATTTGTTGTCATTTAAAAATAAAATTATTTTGACATGAACATTGACTGATGGTAGTGGTACCAAAAAGAAGTGTATCACACAATTTTAATATTTGGATGAACCAAGTGCAGGAGCATGATAAAATATTTATTAAGCAGTATATTTGTACAAACATAATCAAAGCATGCAAATTCTGTAGCAAAATAAAGATGAATTAAATTTATATCAAATAAGCTGATAAAGGTTCAACCCCCTTGTGCTTGTGTGTCTTGTGAAAAGAGCATCATTGTTCTTTTTCATTTAAATCTCCCGATGCAAAGCAGCACCAATCTGAAAATGGAGTAAAGCTATCTTCCCAGAAGCCCCTGCAATGTGTAGGGTACCGGTGTCTATGACCCCCACCCCCTCCCTTTCAAATTATCCCAATCTAATCCCTGAGCCCTTCTTTGGATTAATATCGCTTCTTACCTCTCCAGATGCGAAGGGAGCAGCACCAATCTGTAGCTGGAGTTTAGCAATCTCGGCAGAGGGTCCGGCAATGAGGGAGGTACCGGTGTCAGCGATGGCAGCACAGTTGGTGCAATAGGTTCCATTGCCGCCCACCGACAGGCTACATGGCAATACAGTATGGGATGAATTGCAAATAAATAAATAAATACCCTATTATCCACATATTTCATATGAAAAAAAAAAAAAAAATTGATATTCTGTAAAGACTACTTCTTTTTCTATATCGGTAAGCAATTTTGAAGTCTGAATATATCTGAAAGCTCCCAAAACAAGTAGAAAATAAGTGATTCAATGCTCAAGTGTGCAACATACCCCCCCCCCCCCCCCACTCCCCTGACAACTACCATATATTACCCTTCTCCCAAGGAAGGTCAGACCAAAACAGCTATCTCTCTTAACAAAATACCACAAATATCCTCAAAGATAAACTACATGTACCTAGGGAGTGATCAAATGACTATTAAGTATTTGGCATCACCTGTGCCGTGGAGGGGAAAAGCGAACTGAATCAAAGTAACCTTCAGGTCTCTCCTTCTGATATTTAACTGCTTGGCGATGTGCAGGTGGACCACTACACCGGCCTTTCTCCCACTCTTATTTGAATAGTGCATTAGTTTTATAACTTCAATAGATCATAACTCTCCCAAGCACAAATAGGACAGGGGTAAGCATGAAGAGAGTTATTGTCCTAGATGTTTTGAAATGTGTTTCCTTACATACATACATATAACATATATATTGATATTTGTATAGCGCCTTTACATAAACATGCTCAAATCGCTTTATATTAGTAAATGAAACAGAATAATTATTTTGCTCTCAAAGTGCATACACTGTAAATTTGTTGTGTAAAGCTGTGTAAGGTAATTCAAAAAAGTTGTGCACCACATGTCCTTACCTGTCCATCTTGATCTGCCAGTAGCCTTGTCGAGTGACCGGTACGTAGTTGAAATCTCCTGTGTAGCGCTTAGGGTCTGCACCGCCGAAGACTATCTCACCTCCGACTGCGGCTGTGGCATCCCTGTTCAAGCAGGAGAAAAAGAGAGATAGAGAGAGAGGGAGAGAGAGAGAGGGGAGAGAGAGAGAGAGAGAAACAGAGAGAGAGAGGAAAAGAGAGAGAGGGGGGGGGGGGGGAGATAATGAGAGAAAGAGAGAGATATGGAGGGAGTGAGAGCAAGAAAGAGAGAAAGTAATTAAAAAAACTAATAAATCAGAAGTTTCCTGGTTTCCAAAAGAGATCACATGACAGTCTGATTTACTACCTTCTATCCTGTTAGACATGTGAGCTATGATTATTGGTTTCCCTAATTACTGCAGTAAACAAACAAACATGTCCTGTAATTGTATTTCTTCATGGTTTCACATTTTCTATCACTGCAAGTGAGATCACCCAATACGTCTGAACTTTTCAGATGATTTTAACCCGATTGGTATTCTTCTAACGTGATCTTTCAAGAGCTTATCTGCTACACAAATATTGACTGTGTTGTACAATTAGTCCTCTTGAAAGAAAAGAAAAAGAAAAAAATGAGACAACACAAGTTGTGCTAGCCAGACTTTGTTTGTTGACTGGCATTCATGGTCAGGTCAAACTGGTCACATGGGGGGGGGGGGGGGGGAGGACAAAGTATCGCACAATCATTGATTACATGCTGTATTGTCTGTTGTTCCGTCCTACGCACAAACAGATAGCTCATGTTGGCATTGAATCAGTGAATTAAAGATAAAGTTGAACTCTGGTCATGCGATTGATTATATCGTGAACAAAACTATCTAGAAGCAATCGAGGAAGGTTGATGATGCAGTACACAAGAATTGGGGTATAAAGGTGAGGTTTTGGAATCATTAAAACAAATGAATTTGATCTTGCTGTTAGTCACAGGGACTGAACTTAGATATGAGCATGTGAGACTACATACACACAAGTGGCATAAAAATTTGATCCAAAATTTAAGTTGTATTTCCATATTTTTATTTGAAGGGCATTTAAAGAACAATAATTTTGAGGGGCCATATGCATGTACTATATATGATATTCTTCCAAACTATCATCAAAAGAATAAGCTCAAATAATTTTTGATTTTGACAAGAACTCAATATTCCCTATGAGAAATAGACTAAACTTACTTTGCAAGGTAGACTGAGAAGACAGCATCCTGCACAAGTCCCTGTTGGACGATGTTGTCGAAGACAGGCACCTTACTGATCCTGGTGATAGTCGGGTAACCCAGTCCAAGGATACCATCAAACTTGGCTGCTACAAAGGTCAAACCGGGTTCAGCGGTTGCCTCGCCAAAACTCTGGTTCTTTGCCTTCAGAGCTCCCAGCTGAAGATTGAGGTACATCAGTAAGAAATAGATTAGATGATGGAAACATGAACAAGGGTTGTTTGAACGATGGTCCACCATATTGCTCCTCCTAAAAAACACTGAAACTAACACCACACCTAAATTAAACCCAATTGCAACCTTACCCTACCCCTACTGAAATAATGACCAGAGCAACTGACACTGACGCAAATATCAGAACATGTAAACAAACATGATGAGCATAAATATAATTTGTGTACTCAATCCATAGTGTGCAGTGGGTGGCAAATGCTTCACAAGGATGATGAATTATACTGTGATTCATAAGAAATTCTACACTTTTCTTTGTGAGAAAGAATAAAGCCCCTTCCAAGGAAAAACTTTTATCCACTATGCTTATTTGCCCTGGCAGTTTACTGCGGCATATGGACAAGGTTTTTATCATTATCATCACTATTACTATTATTGTTATCAGAATCCCCCTCTCTCCCCCTCCCCCACCTCCTCCTTCTCCCCTCCTTTTCCTCCTCCCCTCCCTCCCCTCGTCTTCCTCCCCCTCCTCCTCCTCCTCCTTCTCCTCCTCCAGTATCCATCCTCCTCACCTCTATTACATCGTTGCTGACAAACCCAGAGCAGGAGCCCGATCCATACTGAATGGCCCACTTAGTTCCGTTCTTTTTGTAGGTGGAAGACTTGGAGCTGTCATACTTGCGATGAAATTCTGCCAGTTAGAGAAGTATAAATAATGATTTCAAAGTATACTGCATAAACTTTCTCAGAGGATAATTCTTGTGATGAAATGTTGACAGTTCGTCCTTGTTTTCACGAAGTGACGGTAGTGAGGAAAATCGTAACGCAAAGTGAATGCAATTTTTTTTCACTACCGTCACTTCGTGAAAACAGCGACGAGTTGGAAAAGTATAAATAACAATTTCAAAGTATACTGCATACACTTTCTTCAAGGATAAGTCTTGCGATGAAATTATGTCAGTTGGAGAAGTATAATTAATGATTTTCAAAGTATACTGCATACTCTTTCTAAGAGGATAATAATTGTGATGAAAATTTGACAGTTGGAAAAGTATAAATAACAATTTCAAAGTATACTGCATACACTTTCTTCAAGGATAAGTCTTGCGATGAAATTATGTCAGTTGGAGAAGTATTAATAACAATTTCATAGTATAGTCATCTTTGCATTCAAGCTATTGAAATACACAATATTTGTACCAAGTAAATGTAATAATTTGTAACAAGGCACATAACGAAAGAGTGTAAATAAAGTTGATGACATGACTTAAAGGACTAATTCCATCTTAAAAGGGATGAATGGGTCTATATTGAGCTTACTGCAGGCAATGTCAAGGAAACCGCACTGCGAGGATGGAACCCAAAGATCAGCACTGCCAGTGTCAAAGACTACGGTGAACTCCTGGGGAGGTGTGCCTAGCGAGATGGGTCCATAGTACTGGGCCTGGGAAAGGAAAACAAGAAAGAAAAAGTGTGATGGTAGTCTCTTTAACATGATATCCTGGGTTTAAAACCTACAGGTAGTAAATGCAATAGTGCCCTCTGTTAGGGCATTGATCATCAAATACCAGGTATATAAGAACAAGAAAAATGAAAGTGTGATTGCTTAGTGATGGAGCAGTATCATTACTGGATTATTGCGGGTATCGAAGCCTAGTCTATGTGCTAGTGCCCTTTGGTAAGTCATCGATTGATAAAATACTCCTGTCTCCTTACTTAGTCCTCAGCTAGGAATTGTAGCTGTAGGTCCCCTGATTGCACTACCTTTATATAATAATGACTGGCCTTGAGGGAAATACCACATATATTGCCCAAACTAGACTCATATTGCCCCGAGTCAAAGACGAGGGCAATATGGGTCTTGTGAGGGCAATATATGTCATATCTACCGAAAGTTAAGCCAGTCAATATTTTTATTGTTATCCAAATCAGACATCTAGAGCAAATACATATATCAACCATGACAATCTCAAAGAACTGAACAAACTTTGTCAACCTGCAATACTTGACGAAATTTCAATACACTGCAAACAGTGTGCCTTTGGTGTGATTATTACGTCACAATAGAGTGCGCGCAAAGTGCGCAAGTTTAATCGATGCGCAATGAAAATGACAAAATACGGCGCGGTCAATATGAGACTATATTTTCACTCGTCTCTACACGCAAAGTCTATACGGGCAGGGAGACCAACAAAAATACAAAGAATATACCCATCCGTTCCCACTGCTAATGAAAACTAGGGCAACACGGTTTTGTAAATGACCAGCTCAGATGTCTGATACGGGTAATAATTCTAATTATTAAAGAAATGAACAATCATTGGGCACTCATTCTCCAATTATACCTTGGCTATATAATATAAAACTTTTACTCAGTTGTAAATAGTAATTCTAAAAGATAATTATACAATGAATCTGTGAAAGAAAACATAAGAGCAACACGAGTAGCCTAGTTGATGAACCTTTACTCATAGAATATGGCCTGCAGTTTCATGCTATTCTTTATTTTCTTCATATTCCTTTTTAATTATCCTGGGTGACAGTTTTTTTGAGGTTGATTGGTACTCTTTAACAAATGTTCAGAACTGAAAAGGTACATTTCCCATAGATTTCATACAGGAACCACCTGGGCACTGTTTCATAAAACAGATTATCAATAACAAGTTCCAATGACTGTTATGAGCTACTGAAATTGAGGCATAGGATTGGCTGAGAGCATTTGTACAAAATGAGAACTTAAATTGAAATTGATCTTTTTTTCATTCATCATAAAAGCATATAAAATACAAAGCATAGTACACAAGTTAAAGGAAGACATTTACAATAGAGTACAACAACAAAAAAAATGTCACATGAATGTGACGACAGCTAGGAAAGCCAAGGGCTTTATTGGTGCTGCCACTGAAACAAAAATACAGTATAACATTGTTGTTTAAAAAGGTGATTTAAAACAAAAACAAAGAACAAATGCCTAAATAAAGTGGGGGGGGGGGGGGGGAACAAAAACAAATCAAAAACATTCTATACTTACATCAAGATAATCACTCATGTTGATGGGCCAAGGGGCACCCAGTCTGTTGTTGTTCATCATGTTGTACTTGTTGGAGAGCTGAGACAAGTCTTTGAAAGGCAGACCTGTGTTGGCCATCTGACGACGTACAGTTTCCATCTTGTACAGAGGAACCCTGCGATTGAAATTTGAAATAAGACAGGAGTTGAAAGAGGTTGGAGTTTTAGTGCAGACAAAGTTTTTCAAAGCGACACTTTATTGAATTATATGTTTTCATAATTCAGGCAGGGCTAATGACACAGCATCCCCAGAATTGTGTGTAATAAAGTCAACATGCGTTTTTCAATGAAATAATCGTCTGGCATGCAGAGTTAATAAATGAAACTGACATTTGTCATAGATAGAGGCCGTCAATCAGCAAAGCAACCACTGATATCAGTCTGAAACTTTTGGTCTAATAAACTTTAAAGTTAGGATCAATGTTAGCTAGCTGTGTGTAAATTTAAATACGAAAGTGTGAATTACTAATTTAATATTGAGTTATTTTGTTACCTCTGTTACTTTAGTTACTGCAGAAAATCAGGGCATCGTAAACTTTAACGAAACCGTCACTGTCATACTAGACTACATCTAGTTGCAATGGACTGTTGGAGAAGTTGTACTTTTGAAAACCTTGTGAAACAATGCCCTGATTTCCACACTTACCAAACAGTGACTTAATCATGATCATGCTACTTCTTTCTCCAAGCCAAGTTAACTTTTTCATTGACATTGCCTATTGCTTAAATTTAAAGTTAAATGGCCCTAGACCGAATTTTTCTGTCTCTTTCGTTCGTTAGCCTCTGATTTGGGTAAGGTCGGCTCTCTCTTTAGAGACAGAATAGCCCTATACGCTGTAGTGGACGCGCGTTTGTACTAAGAAACGTTACACAAAACTTGGCCAAACTTAATCCCTAATTTTGATATTTTAACGGATGCGTATCCGATGCATTTAAAGTCCTAAATTAGCTAAATGCTTAACTACTTCGGTTCCACTTACCAACTTGACTACTTGAATCCGTTTAATGGTCCATTTTCAGGAAATTATGGGTCAAGATCGACATCCATGAAGAAAATCTTGCAGCCTGGTCTCGTTCCTTCTAGTCTACGCCGAAGGCAAAATGATTATAACGGAAAAACTGTGCATGTCATTACGAACTCGTATCGTAGCTCGTGCACAGTTTTTCCGTTATAATCATTTTGCCTTCGGCGTAGACTAGAAGGAACGAGACCCGGCTGCAAGATTTTCTTCATGGATGTCGATTCGGTCTAAAATGTCGATTCGGTCTAAAATGGCCCTTGCCCTTGGCCTTGCCCTTGGGACGTCTCATTTTTTACTTATTTCTTACAATTTTTACGTTTCCCCAACTTACCTGATAAGCTGAGCGTGTGCTGCAACAGCAAGCAGCAAAACTGCCAAAAAAGTCTTCATGTTTCCAATCCCTCTGCTGTAAAACTTGTAAAATTGTTAACTTGATCCACTTCAACTTCTTACAGATTCGAAACTAAACGTCCTTTCGCTTTGATCTTCCGCAGTCAGCTGACACTAGTTGACGCTTCTCGAGTGATATCGCGTACGCATACGCCTGTACTGTACGAAGACAAAAGATGCAGCAAGTCACGGGATGTCATGTGATTATTATGCGACCTCTTTCGCTCAGTACAGTTACGAGAGATATTTAAATCACATGACCGCGTAAATTGTCACGTGATTTCATTCAGCTTCAGCGCTCGGATCGGGTACAGTATTAGTTTTTGTAAAATAAGGTGGTGGTGGTGGTGGTCAGTGGCGTAGACAGCAGGCGCGGATCTACGGGGGGGGGGTTTAGGGGGTTTAAACCCCCCCTTGGGCGGCCCCCCCCCCCCAAAAAAAAAAGGGAAAAAAAAGAGAAAAAAAGAAAAAAAGAAAGAAAAAAGAACGCACGCTGGAGAGAAACCCTTTCAAGTGCAAATATTGTGAGAAGATATTCAACTCATCTGGTAACTTAACCAAACACATGATAACTCTGGATATAACTGTGTATTTAACTGTTACTTGATTTAAAAAGACGTTATCATGCACTGCTTTTTATGGTCTCCATTGTGTTAATAGATGCCAGGAAAACATCACTTACGGGGTTCAAATAAACACCCCAAAAAAAATCGGCTCGCCGCTTCGCGGCTCGTGGACGATGCTCCGCATCGTCATTATTTTATTTAACTGTTACTTGATTTAAAAAGACGTTATCATGCACTGCTTTTTATGGTCTCCATTGTGTTAATAGATGCCAGGAAAACATCACTTACGGGGTTCAAATAAACACCCACAAAAAAATCGGCTCGCCGCTTCGCGGCTCGTGGACGATGCTCCGCATCGTCATTATTTTGGTCAACCCCCCCCCCCCCTTAGCAAAAAGCTAGATCCGCCCCTGGACAGGTTCGTACACCTGGGGGGGGGGGATGACTCAGGGGCGGATCTAGCTTTTTGCTAAGGGGGGGGGTTGACCAAAATAATGACGATGCGGAGCATCGTCCACGAGCCGCGAAGCGGCGATCCGATTTTTTTGGGGGTGTTTATTTGAACCCCGTAAGTGATGTTTTTCTGGCATCTATTAACACAATGGAGACCATAAAAAGCAGTGCATGATAACGCCTTTTTAAACCAAGTAACAGTTAAATACACAGTTAGATCCAGAGTTATCATGTGTTTGGTTAAGTTACCAGATGAGTTGAATATCTTCTCGCAATATTTGCACTTGACTGGGTTTCTCTCCAGCGTGCGTTCTTTTTTCTTTCTTTTTTTTCTTTTTTCCCCCCTTTTTTCCCCCTTTTTTTTGTTTGTTTTTTGGGCCGCCCAAGGGGGGGGGGGTTTAAACCCCCTAACCCCCCGTAGATCCGCGCCTGTTTAATCTTGTGGTTATCTTGTGGTTTCCAAACCACAAGATAACCACAAAATACTTGTAAGATTTTCTTTTTTTTACCGTCTGAATTGGCTTTCACCGTGTGAATGCGGCTAATAACAATAAACACAATTACAATAATGATGAGGATTATTATTATCATCATCATAATTATTATTATTATTAATATTATAATTGTTATCATTATTATTATTACTATTATTATCATCATTATGACTTATTAAGTAAGCAAATATCATTCCCCAAAACCTGGGGGGGGGGGGGGATGATTGTACATGCCATCCCCCCCCCCCCCACCTTGTGAGGTGGGGGGATGCATCCCCTCATCCCCCCGTTGTCTACGCCCCTGGTGGTGGTGGTGGTGGTGGTTATTTTACCTGGCTGCTAAGAAAGCGTAATTGCTTGTAAGTAAGAAACCAGACGGCCGATGGCTTTAGGTCCTCTCCGAGGGACCTGGTAATGAGGATTAATGTCTTGCCAATTCAAAGGGCACTATATCGCGTCCCAAAAAAAACTATACACTTTTGGAATGGCTGCCAAATAAAAAAAATATATGATTCTGGGGGCAAAGTTTTATATATATGGAAAACTCATAAACTCAACTTTCATATGACACCAAAAAGTCCGAAAATAATTCATGCTTGGGTGTGCACTGCTCACTTTTGTAAAGGGTATGAAAATTAGGTTGCGCAGGAATTAGCCTTCCAATTTGTGAGAGGTAAATCCTTTGGAGCGTATACGGAATTGAGGATGATATGGCCAATTTATGATCAATTGTGATGAGTTTGGGTTTGCTGAGTGAAATTTGTGGTTTATGCATGGGATTAACATTGTGAGTGAACAGGAATTGCATTTGTTATTACCGTATAGCAATGTAACTTTCCATGGTAGACTCAGTGGTGTGTTCATGGGAGTCAGGACGGGGTGATATACATGGCATGGTGCAGGGGAGGTGAAATGTAGGGTAGGGCTAATTGGGTAGATGGAATAAGGGTCAAGAGGACATGTATGCCCCCTTCAGGTAAATGAAGAATAAGTAGCCAACATCTGTGACATTCCTTTCAAGTTCAACAAACCGTATTTGAATAATCAATTTACATAATCCCCATCTGGTTATCAAGTAAATCAATAAGATGTTCAACTAATCTTACAATAACTGAAACGTGGGGTGAAGGTTTTCATTCAAAATCACAGATGTAAAAAATAACAGTTTGTAACATGGAAATTACAACATGTACCATCACCCCATCCTGACTCCCATGAACACACCACTGAGTCTACCAGGGATATTTACAGTTCTACAATAAAAAAAAATCGATTCCTGTTCACTCATGCATAAAAGTTTGGTTTAATAAACCATGAAATTCATGAATGTATCATATCACCCTCAATTTTGTAAGCTCCAAAGGATTTACCTCTCACAAATTGGAAGACTAATTCCTGCACAACCTAATTTTCATACCCTTTACGAAAGTGAGCAGTGCTCACCGAAGCATGAATTATTTTCGGACTTTTTGGTGTCATAATGAAAGCTGAGTTCATGAGCTTTCCATACATATACAACTCTTCTCCCAGAATCATATATTTTTTTATTCGGCAGCCATTTCAAAAGTGTATAGTTTTTTTGGGGACGCACTGTATAGCGCATCGACTTGGTTTCGAATCCTGGTCACCGGATATTACGAGACCACTGCTCTACCAACTGAGCTATCACGCTGTCAAAATGTCAAATTCTTTGAATGCAGCTTTTAAAGTCTAGTAGGTCTGATTTATTGCCAATATCTTATTATGATAAACCGAATACCTTTGAAATTGTAAAGCTGTTTATATCACTTATATTAAAAGTTGAATATAAAATGCTTTCTAACTTTGCCTATAACCATGGTGGAACATTAGTCCCCTAGGCCACCATTTTAGTCAGTCACACTCCCTTCTCACCAACCCTCATCTCTAAAGGAGAATTATAAGGGAAAGATAAAGACATTTATAGATGAGGTAAGCAAATTTTTGATTTTATAAACTATCTCTATGCCAGTAACTCAAGAACGAAACTGACAAAGTATTGGCCATTCGTGGGAGGCCTCGCGACTTTTTTTTTTGGAGGGGGGGGGGGGGGGGTCGATTGCCCGTCGAGCTTGTTTCGCTTTCGTCATTTTGACCCTCTGATCTCTCCGAAAAGAGATAAGTGTATTGACCGGGCTCCTAATTATCTTTTCACAAAACGGATTATACACCGTTTATTTTGGACCGTCTCAGGTGGCGCCTCTCAAGTTCGCATCTTGCTCTCCTCATATTAAAATGGAGTTGAATAATGGCTTAATATGCTGCGGCACTCACGTGATTTATTATGAGGTCAATGAGGATCTAATAGGATCGAATAAGGATTATTTGAGGTTGACCGAGCCTGAAGGCAAACACAGAAATTATTCTTGTTATCTCCCTTCCTGCACTCCTCTAACACAGGCTCATAGTGAAGATATTAGAAAACAATTAGGTAGAGAGCGTTTTTGTGGAAAAGGCCGGGCCCGTTGAGCCAAATTTGCCGGCAAGTTACCGAAATATTTTTAGAAGGAATCTAAAAATTGGATATCATTTGAAGAAAAAAAAGAAGATTTTTTTTCCACAATGCCATAACCGACAAGAACGAACGTACGAGAAATACTGTTCCCCTGCTTCTCATGCTGCATAGATGTTAGAGATACTGCAACAATTTGTAATTAGATGTGAAATTTCAGTAACTGTCTACAAATGAAACTGTAACCCCCGAAAAAAATAATGATTAGAGATAAGAAAATATGCCATTTATTGCCATATAATCATTATCGTTCGAAATTAAATGAAAGGCATGCTTGATCTTTTAAAAGAAGTTGTCCAAGAGAAGGAGGAAAAGAGATCTTCAACCTTCATGGCAGGCCCAAAGTTATCCATCATTCATTCATTGATTTAATTAAACGATTGAGTTAACCACTTGTTCATGCATTCCTTCCTTCCTTCCTTCCTTCCTTATTATTAATCCGGTGTTCAACTTCCCATTTAATATTCATTAACATGCTGTATCATTCTTGCTCAGTATTGCCATATTAACTTCGGGTACTCTATACAAATGCTAAGTTACAGCTATTCTTAGCCTGGCGAAGCGACAGATGGATCAATCTTTGGGATAGAATCAATTTATGTCCCATTGCAGGCCAAAAAAATGAAAAGGTTAAATTCAAACGGCATGGACACTGCTCACGTTTAAATTCCACAGATAGAACATACGTGACATGTTTATAATTCGTGCAAATTTTTATACAGAATTTGATGTTGGCTGCAAATGGGACATGGTATACCTTTAAGCTACCCATTTACATAGTTCCACTGGCATCGCGTAACATGATAGATGACACGGTAGTCTGGCTTTCCACAATCCTCCTCATCTAAAAAAATGGGCGAAGAAAAAGGGGCACCGAGGGGTCACCTCTACGCAAGCAAGGAAATGTCTATCTTGTTTATAATAATAATAATAATAATAGCTCACATTTATAATGCGCCTAATACTTTGTTTCTAGGCGCGGAACATATTATTACCCCGGTCATCGGATTCAGGCTTACCCGCAACACAATGTATGCACATTTTCTACTCCCTGATGATAGAAGTTGCCCCTCTTATGAGGACTGAGGATTAACCCTTTTTTGCGCCATGTGTTCTTTTTCCTTATGGCAATAACAAAATACCGCTCTTTTGATTGAATTTATTTTACTTTATATTTTCATTCCAGGGCAATGATCATTTAAATGGGAGGATAGAGAACCAGGTGGCTTCCTTTCTCGGGAGTTCCCCATTACCTAAAGATGATGAGATGAACATGATAAACGCACGTATCAGAAATAAAGGTCATTTATTTTTGGTAATATAAATTACATGGACATAGAACACATCAACTGCATACGTTTGGTGGTGCGCCCCCCCCCCCCCTTTCGGGCAAAAAACACACACTGTCCCCGGGTTTTGAATCACGGATCATGGATGGTTGAAGTGACCGTCATCAATATGATGGTGCATAATAATTAGGGGATCAGTGTTAGAGCGGGGAAAATTGCATACGTCATAATGCATTCACGATCGAGGTCCAATGCCATTGGTCAGTCTGATATCAGTCTGTTTGCATTGACAGCTTATTCCCTTCTTCCAGCAATAGAGCCATATTCAAACGCTTCTCTTCACGTAAATGTCGTACAGGATTGTATTGTAGGGGAAAGTTAGCATCATGTAGGAAAGGGCCGGACGACAATACGATTCTTTTTCATAACATTTTTAAAGCACGTGACCGTGAATCTCTTTTACAAAAAAGGATGGATTATAAAGGTACAATCTTGCAACTTTTCAGTGTGTATATGATGTCTACTTGAACCAGGTTTGGCCTCCAAGTCCTCCAACCATGATGTTGCTGGTAGTGAAGTGACTGATTCGACCTCGCTCGTTTTTATTATGAGCGATTGATTTTTAGAATCATTTCCATCTATCTTCCGACATGTTTCTTTTAATTACGATGACCGTGTGTCTGGTGTTTAGCGCGGGAAACTTTTCTTTGACAGCAGGACAGTTTACCGAATCATTGTCTCTGAATGGTGCACAAGGAGGTGAGTATAGTTTTGCTTGCGTGTACCATTTCCCTCTTTTAATAATGGTCGTTTCATTAAGATCAAGCTATTACATATTGGGTTGGCCTGCACATTGAGAAATATAATGCTTTTCTTTTAATTTGTGCCAAACCGTTTCATTTGTAGCACCTCTCCGATCAAATGCAAGTTTTAATTTTAAATGTCACGAAATCTTACAAGTTGCGGATCTCCATCGTGAGGGGAAGGATCCAGCATTAAACATCAAAAAGTGCAAATGTGCGCATTATTTTAATGGTCCAGGATGGGGTGGAAGAGTCAATATTTGCACCCACGGTTGCTGCCACAGCGGTCGATGTTTTCACATCTATTCTGCTTGAAATTACTCTTTACCAGCCTACATATACTTTGCTGATCTCTGAGAAGTGTCTAACTTTCGTTTTTAAGTGGCCCAAACATTGTGGAGCGTGTGTGCAGCGCTTTGTAACTGCAAGGAAAAGGCGCTATGTCAAATATCTTTTGGATTGGATATGGAAATTGATTTCTTAGTGCATTCCTTCCAAAGGAATGCTTACAAAATAATATCATGACTATTTAATAAGCGTGGAAGATAAATACAGGAGTCAAATAACTATCACAAAGCAAAACAGTATACGAGTAAGAATATTCATCGACAAACGTCTTATCTTACCATTTCAACGTAATCACAGCAAAATATCTGAACTCTAACATTTCAAAAGCTGCAAGTGAATACGGGAAAGAAAATCGTTTCCTTATTTTTTTTCCAGGGCCTTATACAGATTTTTACCTACCAGGAATTTGAATATAGTGTCACAGCGAATATGATACGATCGATTTTCAATATTTTGACTCATTGATGTTTAAAGAACATGACAGATGGCATTTCAATTCAATTTAAGTTATCGTTTCTTTCCCAAATTGTCGTGTGTTCAAATATGCAAAGGGAAAATAATTTACATATGGCAAGTTTTCTAAGCATGTCGACACATTAAACAAAAAATGATGGGAAAACAATTAAAAACAGCATGTAGTGAAAAGAACGAGGACTTGGAACACACACACAAAGGACAGACAACGACACAGGCATTGCCAATACTTTGATACTAATAGCGGTGTAAAAAAGGTATTAAAAATCCGCAATTTTGATAACTTGTCTTGATACAAGGCTTGTATTCATATTCAAAGTTGATTTCTTTCTTATAACTATCAAATTTTCATAATAAGTTTGACAGTGAATTATGTTCACTTAATCTTGTGTGATGTACGTCTATAATTAAACGAAATCAGAATATTTTCGTATCTTATCATTGCGAGAGGAATGTATTGAATAAACTAGAGAGAATAAGAGAAAAATAGACAGACAGAGATAAAAAGAGAGAGATAAATAAACAGAGATATGCAGACAGGGAAAGAGGGATGAAGAGAGAGAGAGAGAGAGAGAGAGAGAGAGAGAGAGGAAGGAAGAAAGAAGAAGAGAGAAAGGAGAGAGAATGAGAGAGAGAGAAAGAGAGAAAGAAAGAAGTTCCTTATTTTAATTTCGATTCAATGAAAAGGACGTGTCAGTTCAATAAAAACAATGACAGGTAACAGACAAACATTATTGTTAATGACAGCAATCGAGTATGTACAGTTTTGAAGAATTTCTTTCAAATCAGCAAACACATTACTGTGGACATTCGTTTATCAATTTACACGAGGTCGTGCCATAATGACATCGAGAAACATCCCGGAGAAACATCCCGGAGAAACATCCATCCTTGGAATTCTTTTTGTCATATCTAAAGTGGACGATGACGATGATATCCTGATATCATCCTTTCGTGAAGGCACTCTATTATCTTGTAGTATACGACGAGAAATCAATGAAGAAAAGATAAAACGCGTGGATTTAATTCCTTCTTCCTTCTTATTGCCTTCCTCTGTGTGGAATGAACTGCTATTGTTGCAAGAATGGTATTTATATATATATATATATATATATATATATATACTCACACATAATAAAATTATGTTGACAACAATAGCGATATAAGATCACAAGCAAATCATTTTAATTGTTTCAAGACATTAGCCATATATTTTGTTTTTGTGTGCAAAATAAATGTATTGCCTAGTTATGAGACAAAAGTAGTGGTAAACTATTAATGTCAGTGGAAAAACAATTCGTAATGATTAATATAAAAAAATGATTTAACAACTACAAGGTTGATTTTGGTAGCTTTGGTTTACTAAACATAAAAGAAAAAATGAAAACATATGCAGCACCATATACGAACCGTTGCAGTGAATTGAAAGATTTAATGGTAATTCATTAGAAAGAATATTGCTTTCGTAGTGCGTAATACATTAGAAGGCTTATTAGTGGCCCCTGTAGCAAATGTATTCGACCGATATTGTGACAAAATAATGCAGTGATGGATCCAGGATTCTTTGTCAAAATTATTACATGATCCCGCTATATCCTCGCCGAATGTTCTTAAATTTTAATATTTTCGGGGGATGTATTTATAACTAGAGGCAGATTTTGGGCCGCCACTGAAAAAAATATTTGTCGAGCAACTGGCCTGGTAGACGTAAAAAAAAAAAAGTCCCATCAGCACGGTCGCCTTTGCTATTTGCAATAGAATTCGATTTGTGTCGAATATCAGCATGCATGCACTCCCTTTGGCTGTTGGAATTACATGATGATATATTTTGATTGATGAGACAATCTTGGTTAGTTTATATCATTGAAATTCTTAATTTTCCCGTTTTTACAAGATGTCAATTTTGAATGATCTCTAATGATGTCTATGATTACATAATTATGCTGATTTCCATTTTATACATTCGGTTGATTTGATTTCTTATCTGTCTTTCCGGATGATTTCTTTCAATGTCGGGTTCCGAGCGTTTGAGAAAGAGCGCTACACTCTAAAAATAAGTTTGGCAAAAAATTGCCCAATTTTTTACC